>PVIW01007360.1:0-73898 GCA_004026585.1 Noctilio leporinus | reverse complement strand
AGCCAGGTGCTGGAAACAGCCTAAGTGCCCATCAGTGGATGATTGGATCAAAAAACTTTGGTACATTTACACAATGGAATTCTATGTAGCAGAAAGAAAGAAGGAACTTGTACCCTTTGCAACAACATGGATGGAACTGGAGAATATTATGCTTAGTGAAATAAGCCAGTCAGTGAAGGACAGGTATCATATGTTCTCATCCATTACAGGACAATAATGAGCAAAACTAACAACAAGCAAAACAGAACCAAGTGTATGAATACAAGGAATAGGCCTGCAGTGGTCAGGAGGAAAGGGGTTGGTGGGAGAGGGGAGGCAGAGGCAAAGAAGGGGAGCAGCTTAGACAAGAACCTAGTATAAAGGAACCATGGACATGGACAACAGGTGGGATTGACTTTGGGGGGAAAGGGTGGGTGGGGAGGGGGACAGAGGGGAGCAAAAATGGGATGCATGTAATACAACAATAAAATTAAAAGAAAAAAAAAAAAACTCACCCATGATTGTGCTGACTCTGAAAAAAAAAATTACAAATGATATTGTGACAGTTAACAATAGAGAAGCAAAAATACATTCTTTTCAAAATCACATGGAACATGGAACATTCTCTAACGTAGACCATATAGTAGGATACAAAGCGAGCTTCAACAAACTAAAAAAAAAGAGAAAGGAAAAAAAATTATATCAAGCATCTTCTCAGCTCACAATGATTTGAGACTAGAAACCAACCTCAAGGAAAAAACTCAAAAACATTCAAATTCATGGAGACTGAATAAAATGCTACTGAATGTTAAGAGTTAACAGGATCAAGGAAGAAATCAAACCGTTTTTGGAAACAAATTAAAATGAACACACAACAGCCCAAAACCAACCGGACACAGTGATGGCAGCCCTGAGAGGGAAGTTCATAGCAATACAGGCCTACCTAAAAAGGTTAGAAGAAAGTCACACAAACAATCTAACCATAAAGCTACAAGAACTAGAGGAACAACAACAATCAATGTCCATAGTGAGAGGAAGAAAGGATATAATCAAGATAAAAGCAGAATTAAATGACATAGAAACTAAAAGAATAATCCAAAATAAATCAACAAATCCCGGAGTTGTCCTTTGAAAAGATAAACAAAATTAATAAGCTTTTAACCAGGCTCATCAGGAGAAAAAGAGAGAGAACCCAAATGTACCAAATCAGAAATGGCAGAGGAGAAATCACAACTGATACCACAGAAATACTGTAAGAAATTACTATGAACAGCTTTCTGGCAAAAAATCTGACAACCCAACTGAAACGGACAAGTTTCTAGATAAGTATAACCTAACAAAACTGAATCCAGAAGGAGCAGAAATCCTGAATAGACCAGTAACAACTAGTGAAATTGAAGAAGTAATTTTAAAGAAAACAACAACAACAACTCCTGGACACCAAAGCCCTGGACCAGATGGCTACACAAGCTAATTTAACCAAACATTTAGGGATGAACTAACTCCTATCCTTCTCAACCTATTCCAAAAAATCCAAGAAGAGGGAAGACTCCCAAACTCTTTCTATAAGGCCAGTATTATTCTAATCTCAATATCAGGTCAAGACACTCTAAGAAAGAAAACTACAGGCTAATATCTCTGATGAACATAAGTGCTAAAATCCTCAACAAAGTATTGGCAATCTGGATCCAGCAATACATTAAAAAGACCATACTTCATTATCAAGTAGGATTCATCCCAGGGATGCAAGGAATTGTACAGCATCGAAAAAAATCAATAAATGTAATACACCACACAAACAAAATGAAAGACAAAAACCATATGATCATATTAATAAATGCTGAAAAAAGCATTTGATATAGTACAGCACCCATTTATGGTTAAAAAAAAATGCTTAATAAGAGAGCATACCTCAACATAATAAAGGCCAAATGCAAGAAACCAACTGACAACATCATATTCAATGGGCAAAAACTAAAAGCTTTCTCCCTAAGATCAGGAACAAGAAAAGGCTGTCCACTCTCTCCACTTCTATTCAACATCATTTTGGAAGTTTTAGCCATAAAAATCAGACAAGAAAAAGGAATCAAAGGTATCCAAATTGGAAAGGAGCAAGTAAATCTGTCATTATTTGTAGATGACATAGAAAACTCTATAGACTCCACCATAAAACTACTTGACATTATAAGTGAGTTGGGCAAAAATAGTTGGATACAATGTCAATATTCAGAAATCAAAGGTTTTTTTGTACACCAACAATGAGACATCCAAGATAGAAACCAGAAAACAAATCCTATTTACTATAGCAACAATAAAAATAAAGTACCTAAGAATAAACTTAACCAAGGTAGTAAAAGACCTGATCTTAAAAAACTATAGAACACTGAAGAAAGAAATTAAGGAAGATACAAATAAATTAAAGCATATACCATGTTCATGGATGGGAAGAATTAATATAACTAAAATGACAATATTACCCAAAGCAACTTATAGATTCAATGCAATTCCTATTAAAATACCAAATACATATTTTACAGTTTTAGAACAAATACTTCAAAAATTTATATGGAGCCAGAAATAACCCTGAATAGGCACAGAAATCTTGAGGAAGAAGAACAAAGTAGGAAGAATCACAAAGCTGGATATCAAACTATATTACAAAGCTATTATGATAAAAAAAAAAGCCTGGTACTGGTATAAAAGTAGACGTACAGATCAATGAAATGGAATAGAGCCCAGAAATTAACCCAGGTCTCTATGGTCAACTAAGTTTCAACAAAGCGGGGACAAGCCATAAAATGGAGTGGCAATAGCCTCTTCAGCAAGTGGTGTTGGAAGAATTGGACAGGGATGTGCAAAAAGTGAAAATAGAAAAATAGACCATCAACTTACATCATACACCAGAATAAACTCAAGATGAATAAAAGACTTAAATATAAGCCGTGACACCATAGGGCAAGGAAAATAAAGGAATAAACAAATGGGACTACATCAAACTAAAATGTTTCTGCTCAGCTAAAGAAAACATTAGCAAAATGAAAAGGGAAACATCCATATGGGAAAACATATTTGACAATGATACCTCAGACAAGGGTTTGATATACACAATATATAAAGAATGTATATGACTCAACACCACGAAGACAGACAGCCCAATTAAAGAATGCGCAAAGGACCTGAACAGACACTTTTCTCCAAGAAGGACATACAAAGGGCTCATTGGCATATGAAAGAATGCTCAACATCACTACTAGCCTTCAGAGAGATGCAAATTAAAACCACAATGAGAAACTACCTCAGACCAGTCAGAATGGCTATCATTAACAAATCAACAGTCAAGTGCTGGAGAGGATGTGGGGAAAAGGAAGCCCTAATGCACTATTGATGGGAATGCAGACTAGTCAGTCACTGTGAAAAACAGTATGGAATTTCCTCCAAAAACTAAAAATGGAACTTCCCTTTTATTCAGCCATTCTACTACTAGAACTATACCTTAAGAATCCTAAAACATCAATTTAGAAGAACCTATTCACCCCTATTTTTATAGCAGTGCTATTTACAATAGCCAAGTGCTGGAAACAGCCTAAGTGCCCATCAGTGGATGAATGAATCAAAAAACTTTGGTACATTTCCACAATGAAATAGTATGCAGCAGAAATAAGGAATTCCTACCATTTGCAATAGCAGGGTTGGAACTGGAGAGTATTATGCTTAGTGAAATAAGCCCGGAGGCAAAAGACAAATACCATATGATCTCACCCAATACAGGAAATCAGTGAACAAAACAAACAGATGAACCAGAGACATGGAAACAAGAAACAGAATAGCGGTGATCAAAGGGGTTGGGAGGAGGGAAGAGGAATGGGAAAGAAGAGAAAGGGTTTAGTCAAAGAGCTAGTATGAATGACCCATGGACATGGACAATGGATTGGAGGTTGACTGTGAGAGAGCAATGTGGGAAAATGAAACAACTGTAATACAACAATACTTAATTTAAAAAACCAACTATGAGCCATTTACACAATGGACTACTACTTGGTCATAAAAAATAAGAAAATGTTACTATTTGCAACATTATGGATGGACCTGAAGAACATTATTTTAAGTGAAATAAGCCAGTCAGGGAAAGACAAATACCATATGATTTCACTCATACGTGGAATCTAATGAACAAGCTGAACTAACCAGCAAGAGACAGACTCATAGATGAGAGCAAGTCATAGCTAGTGGCAGTGGGGTATGGGATTAAGGGGTGGAGGGATTAAGCAAAAAGGAGAAAGGAGTTATTGACATGGAGAACAGTGTGGTGATTGCTGGGGGAGAGGGTGTTATAAAAAGAGTAAATGGTAATGGAAAATATATAATGAATAAAAATAAATTAATTTAAAATTAAGATAAAAGCATCTTTACCTTCAGTAAAGAAACTGTCTAACTCAGAGTTTCCTAGATGTTTTTGATTGTGAAAAATCCCCCTTCCACTCCTCCGAAAGGGGCATCAAGTAACATTACAAACTTTTTGGGACACAGAGAAAATCTGGATTAGGTAACTGAAAAATACGTGTGAAAAACAGATGAAATGAAAATAGACCAAATACTTAATTGTAACTGTTTCTGGGTTGGTGGGGTTTTGGGAATTTTTCATACTTTTTATAAATCTAGTCATTTCAAATGCTCTAAATGTTTAAACACATTTGTCGAGAGCTAAAACATAATAATTAAAACTCTTGAATCATTGCCCAAATTATCCCTTGAACTGACAAGGAATGTCAGCTGGACTCAGTTTCTTCCCAACACTCTGGCCCATGCTGCTTTTCTAGGTCTCTGATTTCATTTTGAACATCATGATTCTATCATGCATTTCAGCAGTGAATTTCATTATTTGGTTCTTTTTGTCTTCATGTCTTCATTCAACATTATGGAAGTCCTATTTTGTGCCACATGTTGAGATTACAGTAATGTGCAAGAACAGCCACTGTCCTGATCTTGTGACATTTGCTGTAACAAATTATCACACAATTGAACATATAACTACAAGTAACAAATCTCAGGGGTATAATGGCCAAACTAAAATTTGATTGATGAAATAGTTAACTGAACACAGATGCAAGAAGGGGTATACTTGCACAGGCCCAATGGCAGGGGGAAGACTCTTTTGGGAATCTGAAAGGCTCGAGTGGCTACAGTGCAAGGGAATAGTGAAGGAAAGTGGTAGGCAGAGGCAAGCTCATGGAGGCCTCATGAAAGCCAAAAGGATTTTTTTTTTTAATCATATGGGCAACAGGAAGCCATTGACATGGCTCTAAACAGGTTGCACCTTAAAAAGACTTCCCCGATACCACATGGAGAAGGGGTCTGAGAAACCCACTATAATTGCTAGATCAGTTATAGAATTCTAGTCCAGGTGAGACATGCAATGGCATGAAGTAGAGTGACAGATGTAAATAAATGGATAAATTCAGGAATATGTAGGAGGTAAAAATTAAAAGGGCTTGGTGACAAAATGGGTTTGGAGATCAAGGAAAGGGCAGGTGTCAAGAATAATTCCTAAGGCCTGATTTGTACAACTCAGTGGTGATATGATTTGCCAAAATAGAGAACATAGCAGAGGACACAGGTTTTTTTTTCATATTTTATTTTATTTTATTTTTTGTTTTTTATTTTATTATTTTTAAAAATTTTTATTGTTGTTGTATTACATCCATCCCCTTTTTGCTCCTCTCTGTCCCCATCCCCACCCACCCATTCCCCCCAAAGTCAATCCCACCTGTTGTCCATGTCCATGGTTCCTTCATACTAGGTTCTTGTCTAAGCTGCTCCCCTTCTTTGCCTCTGCCTCCCCTCTTCCCCCAACCCCTTTCCCCCTTACCACTGAAGGCCTATTAACTGTATTCATATATTTGGTTCTGTTTTGCTTGTTGTTAGTTTTGTTTATTATTGTCCCATAATGGGTGAGATCATATGATATTTGTCCTTCACTGACTGGCTTATTTCACTAAGCATAATACTCTCCAGTTCCATCCATGTTGTTGCAAAGGGTACAAGTTCCTTCTTTCTTTCTGCTATATAGAATTCTATTGTCAAACAAGTGTTGGCGAGGATGCGGGGCAAAGGGAACCCTCATACACTGTTGGTGGGAATGCAGGCTGGTGCAGCCACTGTGGGAAAACAGTATGGGGTTTCCTTAAAAAACTAAAAATGGAACTGCCTTTTGATCCAGCGATTCCACTACTTGGACTATACCCAAAGAACCCTGAAACACCAATTCATAAGAACCTATGCACACCTATGTTCATAGCTGTTCATAGCGGCACTATTTACAATAGCCAAGTGCTGGAAACAGCCTAAGTGCTCATCAGTGGATGATTGGATCAAAAAACTTTGGTAGGACACAGTTTTGTAGGCATCTGTGTGTGATCACAAATCTGGTCATGGAGATAGTTTGAGGTACAACTGAAAGTTCCAAAGAAACATGGGAGCTCAGAGTAGAGGTCCGGGTTGAAGATTCAAATTTGGAAGCCATGGGTATGTTGAAGATAAGTGAAACTTTGGACTTGCATTAAATTGCCTAGAAGAAGTAAAAGGAGAAAGAAAGCTTGGAACTTATCCTTAAGCCAACACTTAATGTCTTCATGGAGGTGTATTAGCCACAAAGGAGGCAGTGAAGGCATCCCCAGAGAGAAAGAAGAGAGTATGGAACCAAAGATTCCAAGGCCACACTGTTTTGGGAAGGAACAGTATCAGAAGCTGCTGTGAGGTCAAGTAAAATGAGGGCTAACAATATGCCATGAGTGGGAAAAGGAAACAATTTGTGCATGAACCATGTTTGTAGAAGTTTGACAGTGTGTCATGTGTGTCCCCAGCTAGACTTCTCAGTATCAAGGATAGCAAAGGGCTGAGCAAGTAAATTTTCATAAAATTTTGATGATGATTAACACACACTAAGATCAACCAGTGGTTTTGCTGTGACTCCCTCCTCCTCCTAACAACCATCATTTTCAGATGCATTTTGACAAGACCAGTCCTGTTCTGGTCACTGGATACAGAGAAGTGGATCAATGCTTCCATTGCAGTTCGCAATCGGGTGGGATACACAAGCCTAACACCCAGAGAATCATCACATCTAAGCACTGGTTAGTAGCTCACCTACACCAAGCTGCTGGTGAAGTACAACTTAATGTGTCATAGACTCAAACGCTGAAGTAGAGCTGAGTATTTCAAGGAATTGTAATAACCAGCCTCTCTCTGTTGAAGAACCCCTGAATGGCCTGGAAAAGGAATGGTTACCCCGGTGCAGAAATCTGAGAACATCTTTTAATTAAAATTCACTTCTTTATGAAGGGTGAGACACAATTAATTTAGGTCACTTGAAATTAACCTTTTTTATTTTCCACAAGTTAGATCTACCAGTTTGATTTCATTTTATGCTATGTACTGAAACTTTTAAGGCAGGATTCTCTGGAACTGAATTCAGTTCCAGGAAATGAGAAACAGTTCAATTCAATCCTGTTCTCACAGGACTCTTTCAGTAGATTCAAATTTACCTTCCTGCTTTCTGCAAATCACATTAATCAACGTGGGAAAACAGATAACTTTGACCTTCATTAAAGCAACTCTCTTCAAACATTTGGGGACTGGGTCATTGGGATTTTTTTTTCCTCCATAAGTCATTCTTAGTCCACCTTATAGGAATGACTTCATAGGACCCACCTCCTCTCTATATAAGTTGATGACAGCACTACAATGTGAAAGTTGCTGGAAATTATAAACAGCATTGACATCTTCTATACGAGTTGAGGGTTGTGATATGCATATTTACCTTAAGCACTCTCAAGTGAGGCCACTATCTTCTAGGAAACCAGTGCCCATAATCATGACAAAGAATGGGCAAGCTTGTCAGCAGGAAATCTTTCTGTAGCCAGTAGCCAAACAATTGGACTTTTCAGAAAAAGTGAGAATCCAAGAATTTTAAAGAATTTATTTGATTTCTCCACATGATCACAGCTATGGTTTTTCACATCAATAGAGTCTGTTACTACGCACAAACAAAATGCATATTAAAAGAAAGCACTCCTTTCCTCCCCACAGTTACAAAGTGGGTGTCAGGCTTCTTGTGAGGGAGGTGTCCCTTGAAGTCTTTGAACAGTCTGCATTCAAGACCTGATTCTAATCACTTAAAACAACTCAAAGGTGAATGACAGTTCTTAAGAGGAGATTGCACACCACCTCAGCATGACCACAGACAGAACAGCAACACTGATGTGCACAGGGGATACAGGTGACCTCAAGCAGGCTCCTCCTGCTTGTCCCTTTTCACCAACCCCCTCATACTGATTTATTGTGCAATCTGTTTCCTTGATTATTGTTATTTAAAATATGCACAAAATTACTCATTTTTCAGGCAGGAAGGGTGATATTTTTACAATAAAGCTGTAAGATGCATGCTTAACCAGTAGAGACAAAGCTTCGTATGGAACGCTGAATTAACACCAAGGGTCATGTTTAAATATCTGCTGCCTTTTCAGCTCATTTTAAAGGAAAAGAGGCTTTTGCTGGATGCAGTGCATGGTGAAAAATTCACACTACACTGGAAGACTAAAGACATTTTTGAGCAAGATGTGCATATCATATTAGGATAAACTTTATTTTTACAGTGTTGTACAATTCATTAATAAACTTAAAAATATATAAATACATGATTTAATTGTTGTCCCAGAAAAGATTTTTTGTGATATTACCAGCTGCTGCTTCTAAGGGTTGCCTATTTCTGTTAGAAATTATGTAATTGAAATAATTTGTGTGAATTGAGAAAAATGTCCCAAGAGTATCCTGACAGATGACACAAACATCGTGGTGGCACTCAGCCTCCTGAGGGCATGAGGGACTCTGTGAACAACAGACCCCCACAGCTGTGACTCTGACAGGTTGAGATCCAGAGACTACAGCCTCATGAAAACAACATGAGGGTCATGTTTAGCTCTAGTCTCTTCAACAGAACAATGTACTTCTGGAAATACTTCCCATGATAGGTTTCCAAACACAGAAAATGATAAAACCTCATTGATCTGAATGCAACTGTATGAAGTTGGAAATATAGGAAGAAACTGAGTTTGTTCAAGAAGCTGCATTTCATAGACTTAGCCCTGACAAACTCAGGGCACATGAATAAGTTTTGCAGGTGAGAACTCTGAATGGCCCCTAAAGCTTGGCTGATGCACTAATGAGAAAACCCTCCCATAGACCAACACCAATGAATATTGTTGGTTCTTTTTGCTTTGTTTCTCAATAGTGCCTGTCTCCTTTCAGAAAGAGCAACTGTGTATCAAACAGCCTATATCTTTTCTGGAACAACCTATGGTTTACAGTTGAACTCTACCATTGGTACAGAAGAGTAAAAAAAGCAGACATATTTAATATCACTTTACTGCAACTATTTGTCGATAGTAACACTGATATATTTTGCAAATACTATACAATACATAGATGTGGCTTCACAAGATCAACATCTATGACACACAGTACAATTTGACTTTTCCTTGTCAGAACACTTTAAACTGCACAACAGAGAATGCTTCGGGGAGCCTGGCTTCGGAGGAAAACCAAAGAATTCAGGAGTCAATGGGACTGGGGAGCCTTTCCCCCGCTGGGTCTGGACCAGATCAGGTGCCTGTGCTCCTTACCTCTCTCTTTCTGAGCAGATGCCCAAAAGAGATGCTGGACAATGAGAAGATATAGGCAGGCAGGTTCAAGTCACACTTCTTTTTTAAAACGGCTAAACTCTAGATTGCTGTATTTGCTCTCTGTGGAGATTTACAAAGTGCTCAGTTTGCAGATTTGCTGGTATGATGACCTCAATGATATGGCAGAGGGGTGGTGGAGAGGGAAATGGACAGACACCAGCTGGCTGGCTAGGGTGGGTTCCCCTCTGTTGTCTGCAGTCCGGCCACAGCTCACCACGACTTCCAGGAGCACGAAGCCCTGTAGCCCACAGTCCTGTATTAGCTTCGCCCTTTCTGAAAGAGCTCTCCACCTGGGCAGGTGCTGTGGGGCAGTCCTCAGGTCCCATGGCTTAGGAACACAGCACTGGTGGCTGCAGTGGCTCGAAAGGCTGAAACTACAAAGTATGGCCCATGGGTGACTCAGGTACAGAACCGGACGTGTGCAGTGCCCGGCCCCACAGCAGATGGTGTCACCACAACACGGAAGCAACAAGAGCACAGCTGAGAGTCATATGATGCCCTGGCAGCTAACTGGACCATGAGAAGGCAGCGGGAGCTTCACCAGTGAGGGTTGGACACCTGTCAGCTAGGGTTAGAGGGGCCACGCTGATGACACGGAAGTTATGCTAGCACATGGCTGCATGAAGTTACAATGATCACAGCTACCACTCAGAAAATAAAATAGGAAACACACACACAGCCCTGGGTTGCTAAATGCTAAAATCAGCCTGCAGGTTTAAAAGAGGTTCCTGGTAAAACCATGTTCAGGGGCTTCTGCCTATTGCAGTTGGAAATAGGATGAGAAAGTTATGGTGCTGAGGGAGACAAGGGTGGGAGTTGGTCATTTCCATGTTGGAGATGATACATCTGCAGTGTATGGGTGCCCCTCTCAGAGGACTCTAAGTGAGTGTGCATCAAATCATATGCATATAAAAAATATGGACCATGGAAATTCACAGTTATCACAGCCATTTCAGATGTCTATGAATATGTGTAACCAATATTCCAAGACAACCAGTTCTTAACTAGTCATCCTGAGTGGCTACCATAGTTTACTGCATTTATCTATTTCCTTACCTGAAATAACAGACAGTTATAATACTGATTATTTATGATAGTATTCTGTTAATAAAATAAGGATTTATATAAAGCAATATTAGACTTTTTAAACAGTTAGATCTACATTACTTGGCACAGTTAGTAATGATTGCATAATGATTTCAGTCAGTCCTAGAGGGACTCCTTTGCTTTTTATGAAAATATGGAAGTATCTGAGTTTGTCCTTAGCATTTAGGTTTTTGGTCTACTCTCTCACACATTCATCTAAGGTACTGACTTTCTATCAGGTAAGTGGAGCTCCTTGTAAAGTATATATTGCTAAGTTTGTGAACTGAATGTTTGCCTTTCACACACAAATACTACCTATACAGTGTGTGTGTGTATATGTGTATTTTATATATATATATATATATATATATTTATTTATTTATTTATATTATATAAAGTTTACTTACGTATTTTCATCAACCACATCAGGTCTACTTAATTTTGCCCATTGTCAATAAAAGAGCAATAATGCAGCAAGTTTTGGGTTTTCTGTTTTGTTCTGTTCTGCTTTTTGTATCTTGCTTCTTCTTTTTCTAGGTTTTTCATATGCGTGTACAATTGGGGAAGTGAGAGCTCAGGGCTGCGAAGTGGGGTATGCAGCTCAACATCAACTTGGCCAGAGATATTATTCCAAAGCTGATGGTGGCTGAGGCCCACTCCTTGGGTTGATGTGGATGGAGCCCAGAGCTCCAATACTAAATTTAATCAGGAGCTTTGTTTCCTATAATACAAGCCCATAGGCTCAGAGGTGTTTCATCCAGGGTGTGGGGAGCAGGGGCCAAAAATGGAAACAGAAGTGTCCTGGATCTGGTCTGAGGCTAGCTGTTCCTAGGAGGCATGCCTCTGTGTGGTATGCACTTATTCCAAGGGGTCTAGGGCCCCTGCCCAGGCTGTCTACACAATTGTGCTGATGACATTGGGTTTCGTCTTGCTGCTAGTTGGGGGCAGTGGGGCAGAGGACTGCCCATGGTGGTGTGCTGCATGGCCTGAGTGGCCAGGATGGCTGGCATGAGCCAAAGGCAGTGGTGGGTGGCTGTGTGTGTGAGCCCCATAGGGTAGGTGCCCCCCATAGGGTCCATGGTGGTACTGGTGTGCATGCTGGATGTGCTGGGAGGGATAGTAGTGGTGGTGGTGGTGATATGGGGGAGGGTTCTGCTGCATATGGCAGTACTGGCTATGGTGCCCATGCATCTGAACCTGTGGGGGGCCCTCTGCAGGTCCCTGGTGATGGCCTGCCACAGAGTGCTGAGGGTGGGGCAGGCCTGGAGGGTATGAGGGTGGCTGGGGAGTGGCTGAGGGCAGGTGAGCCTGAGAAGGGGGTTTCCCTCTCTTACTCCCAAATAAGGAGCCCAGGAGTGAGGATGAGTTAGGCATTGACTGGTGTGGGCGAGATGGACACTCGCGTGTTGATGGAGCTCTCCGGCGCATGTGAGGGCTGCTAATGATGGACCCCTAAAAAGGAAATTCATAGAAATCAAAATTAAAAGATCTTAAAGCACTCATGTCAGAATGAATTTTTTTTTTTTTTTTTAAATGTATAAAGTTCACCCACTGACTGCTAATCCTTAGTTCAACTCACTGGCCACAGAGGGTGGGGCTGGGTGAGGCTGGACTCTGGCATCACTTCTCATACTACTGTGGCAGGTCAGCTGTTGGGGGGATGAGAAGTGGCCTTCCAGTGAGAAAAGAGGGAGCTGGACAGGAGAGAAAGGGATCTTTCTATCTAGTCAACCGCAGCAGCAGCAGCAAAAGTTTGAGCTCTCCTCCTGAGGAGCTTCCTGTCACAGCAGGTGGCCTGAGCTTCCAGATCAGCACAATTTGGGGGTATCTGTGAGAGGTATGTGCTGAGGAGATTGGGACAGGCTGGTATACATGAAGAGGAAGCCCATTCCTTCTGAAATTGCACCCTCAGCTGTCCTGGGTCTTTTCAAAGGATTCAAGGGCATTTTCTCTGCCTGTGTGGAACCCAAGGTTTCTGGGAAGGTGGTGAAGAAAACGCTTGGGAAACCTTGTCCTGGGGCTGGGGAATGCCTAGGCATTTTACTGCAGCTACCTACTGCAAACCAAACAAGGAAAAAGAAAGAAAAAAAAGGTCTGCAAGCTGAGGTTAGGATGTGAACAGTAATATAGAGATGGCTGGAGGATGAATGAAATCTCATGAAATCCAGTTTTTCTTTCTGTCATGGCTCTCCTCCTCCCCCAGCTAGCTAAGCAAGTCCATGGTGCCCTATCTGCAGACACACAGCAAGTGAAACTCCAGAAAGGAAGCAATGGGGATGGTGGAGCATGGAAGTCAGGAGACTGGAAGAGGGGAAGGTTGCATGAGTGCTCAGCAGCTGCTGCTTCCCACCCAGAAGCAGTGCTGGTGGGTGGGGAGTGCCCAGCAGCCAGGAATGTGAATCATGCCGGGACACCACAGAGGGTAGAGGTTAAGAGAGAACTAAAAATGACTAAATCCAGAACCAGCCCCCACCTTCCAGCCCAAACAAGCAGTGAGATTCTAGGTAGAGGGGAATCTGTCATGCACTGGGCTGAAGCACGCAGGGGAGATGGGGAGTGTTTGCATTTCTGTGCAGTAGGGAAAGCACACACACACACACACACAAAGACAACAGGTATAAACCCAGCATTGGGGAGGCAACACACAACAGCCAGCTGAACGTAGGTGCTTCCTACTTACTTCCACAGTGCTCTCTAGCGATCCCGCACTGCTGCGACGCCCTCGCTTCCCTGCCCAGAACATGCAATACCAGAGGTTAGACGCAGACACGAGGCCAGGGCACTGTGCCGCTGCCACCACCACCAGGCTCAGATATAGGGCCCACCTGCTGCGTATCAGGGTAGGAGAAGGGGCTCAGTAGGGAAGCCAGTGGCAGGGCAGTAAATAGTTAATTTAAAAAAAAAAAAAAAGGCTTAAAAAAAATGAAAATAAAAGTTTTTTTCACGCAGCCCCTTCTCCTGGATTGATAGGCTGTGGAAGGGGCCTCAGGGTGGGCTAAGGTAGGTACCTAGGTGGGGCCCAAAGCCTCATGGCTCAAGTTAGCCTCAGCCAGCTGCCAGGGGACAGGGTAAGATAACCTCCCCAATGACAAAAAAACAAACAAAATGTGATCCTACACAGGCCTGGCTTTCAGTGGATTTCATATATGTATGGTATGTATCTGCATATACATATATATACATATATATCTACCCTCTCCAGGCAGGGTGGGTATCATGGTTTGGAGATAACTTAACTCGGCATCCTTTTCCCCTTGGGTAGATTAAAGGAGCTGGTGCCTCTGGGAGTGTTCAGCTTGTACAGAGCCCTGACCAAAGGCAGAAGACAGGATCAGAGGCTGCTAAGAGGGCTTGTAGTCCTGTTCTCCTCTGTGGGTACCACCTCCCAGGATACCACTAGCATTCCCTTGGTGCTCACTGCCAATCTACAAATGCCTTTTTATATACCCAGTGCTTGGTATGTGTTGGACACTCCGTATGTATCAGCCATATCAGGGGAAAGCTGAGTTTTCCTCTTCATTCTGGATGCCCTGGGATGGCCCTGCACCGTCCCTCTGAAGACTTCTTCACGGGTTCCTGTAGGACATCCAGGCCAGTGGGAAGAATGGTGCCCAAGCTTAAGGAGCCAGCCTTTGTTGGAACTCTGGAACTGCAGAAAAGTGGTGGACATCTCCCTCTTGACTTTTCTGGGCTTCCATCTATGCAACCCTGGCCATGAGTTGAATACCATGTTGGTTCTCGGTCAAGCCCCATAATAATGCAGGACAAGGGTTCCTCTGTCCATGCCAAGGAGGAGGAAATGGAGGCTCTGCCTGAGGCTCTGCTCAGCTCAATTCCCATAATGGGCAGGGTTCACCCTTAGGTTTGCCTGTCCACCTGAGGCTGGAAATCTTGACCATGCCAAGGCTAAGGCCAGGAACCTGTAAGATAGGTAAGATTGCCATGTGCCTCTCTGTGGGATGCACCTCTGTGAAGAGGGTGTGCCTGTGGGTCCTTTGGACCTCTTGGTAGCACCTGAGCATGTTGGGTCATGCCCAGGACAAGACCTATCCTACTCAGACAACAGCAGGCTCAGGGACAATCCAGTACATTTGCCTTGCCTGCTGACCCTTCACCTCTTCACCAGCCTGTGTTCCAACTATGAGTCTGAGGTCTGCAAAAAGCCTTGCTGGATTTTGGCATGTGTGAGAGGGCCTCAGAGCCCACTTAGGACAGGATTTTGCAATGGATGAAAGCAAGAGTGGTTTCCACCAGTTCCTCAGGACTAGGGAAAACCTTTAATTCCAGCCAGAAGAAGGATGACTGTCATATTTCCTCATCTTCCAACTGGTGTGAGAAGGAGTGACCTTCTCAAGGCCCTTCTCCTCCTGACCAATGTGGGCCAAGACTTATTAGGAAAGCTTTAACTTGAATATCGTTGAGTGATACGTTTCTTAGAATTCATCTTTTCCAATTCTCAAATCAGCATGAGATATGGGTGTTCCTACAGGAGCTCTCTGGACTCTAGTCCCAGAGCCCTTACAGATAGCTGCCCACTACACACCCATGTCCAGATGTGTGTACACACACACCATCTATTAATAGAGGCAAAACATGCTGAAACAGGTCTCATACCTATGTAACCACATTACCCATCATCTGCACTGTTTCCAGGTAACCTTCCCTGGATCCTGTACTAGCTTCAGGTGAGCCCCTCCCCAGCCAGCACCTCTCCTAGAGCCAGCCTAATTGGAAATCATGTCTGGAAGGGGCTTCCACTATGGTTCTTCAGAGGCTTCCCCTACCTCTCAAGGGTTAAGACTAATGTGAGCTCTGTGCCCACTAGGGTTGCCCTATGCCTTTAGTAATGCTGGAGGCCATGCAAGTGTACCTGCTCCGTGGCAATAGCCATACACTATGCCAGGCCCTGCTCTAAAGGCT
Organism: Noctilio leporinus; assembly: GCA_004026585.1. Classification (NCBI taxonomy): domain Eukaryota; kingdom Metazoa; phylum Chordata; class Mammalia; order Chiroptera; family Noctilionidae; genus Noctilio; species Noctilio leporinus. The sequence goes on along the minus strand of PVIW01007360.1, from coordinate 58,176 downwards.
TGGTATGCATTGACTTTCTCACAGAGATGCTTAGAGAGAAGTTCTAGTTCCCACCTTGCAGCTGGGGAAATTGAGGCCCAGAGATACAACTTGGCCAGGACCTGATAGCTAACGGGAAGCAGACAGAGTTGGGGGAGGCGGGAATCTTATCAGTCTGACTCTGAAATTAGTGTGCTGTGTGTCCTCTGCTGGGCTCTGCTTGAGTGGCCATCCCAAGTGCATCCCTTGCCATGGTCCCTGTCCCAGGAGAGGCAGCCAAAGGCCATTTGTGTGCAGAATGCCCATGTTGGGGCAGCCCCATAGCCACCAGGAAGCTGCCACATCTCCTCAAACAGAACTGCCCTGCTATAGCACATAATAGGTCTCCATCTCTGCTCCTGGAGTGATGATGGATACAGGCAGATCCTACATCCCCAGAGGGACCAGAATTGAGCAGTTTGTCTGGGAAGGGGCAGAAAGACTTCAGGGACCCACAGTGTCCACCATAACTTGGCTGAACTGGGACAGATGGTAAGGCCCAGTTACACTGTGTCCATGGTCCTTGCCAATACTTGATTGCAGGCCAGCAGGGCTCTGGAGCCACTGAAACACATACAGGGACCAGACTGAAGGAAGGCCATATGGAGTGTCATGGGGTAAGGCTTCATAGCTTAGTGGGGAGCTTAGGTTGGAGCCCAGGCCCCTCTGTCTACCTCTCAGAATGTCAGGGGCTCCTGGAGGCATCTGCTGCCAGTTCTGGGCCATCAAATCATGACTGCCTCTTGGGTTCTCAAGGTTCCTAAAAGGCTGAGGCCACATTCCTGGTGTGCTATCTCTTAGACAGATTTGTAATCACAGGCCTGGGCAGCTGCTCTGGGAGTAATGACTTGCCAATCACAAAATGTTGGCTCTGCTGAGGGGACAGGCTGCCCAAGGCCTTGCCTCTCCTTGACAAGGTCATCTTGGAGAAGGCCATGATGGGTAGGAGTGATATTGCATCAGGGGAGCTTTGCCCCAGCCTAGTGCAGAGCACATAATCCACATCTCTGACTGCTGAGTTCAGTATTTTCTGGAAGGCTATTGGCACTGGCCTGTCTCCCTCTGGAAGTCACAGGTGGTCTGTCCTTAGTCTGGAGTCTTGGTGGCTGCCAGAACTCAAAACACACACCTCATCATACCCTTCAACATTCCTGGGGTGAGGAAATTTGTTTCATTGTAGAGTCAGTCCCTGAGAGGACATAATCCCTAGAGTCCTTCTTAGCTCTGTATGCCTAAATGATAGCAGCAAGATAACAGTGAATGGAAATCAGCTGAATCTTGGAGCTCCACCTCTCACATGGCCATGTGCCTGGAAATGTGGCACTGTCTGACCCCTAAGCTCTAAGCTTTAGCAGTGTAGACACACTTACCACCTAGACTAAAGGGAATGCTCGTAGACATTGCTGAGAACTTGAGTTCCAACAGAGCCAATGCTAACCTAAGGAGGCTGAACATTGTCATCTGGTCCTCCAAGGAACAGAGAAGTTAGGTTTTGCTTCATTGCACAAACTCAAACACAGGCCCCAGGCCCCAGGCCTCCAGCCTGCAGAGGCCCACAGTAGTCTAGTTATGTTTAGCTGGGTTAAGAAGCCACAGGTAAAACCAGTGGTTTTCAACCAAGGGTGATTTTGTCCCCCAGAGGACACCTGGCAATTTCTGGAGACATAACTAATTGTCATAACTGAGAAATAGAGGTCAGGGATGCTGCTAAACCTCTTGCACAGGACTGTCCCCACAGCAAGGAATTACCAGGCATAAAATGTCAATAGGACTGGGGCTGAGGAGCCCTGGGATAACCCTCATGCTGGCAATGGATTTCTGATTTTCACTATGAAAAAAAATGACAATACAAAAACAAAGAAAAAATCCAACTCAAAGAAAATAAGATAAAGAAAAAAACTTCTGAGAAATGAATAAGCCAAACAAAGGGAGGTGAGCTGCTGATGAGGCAGGTACCAGATGGGGTCATGAGCAGGCTCTCTTAGGGGGGCCTGCAGGTGGCCACTCAGTGATGCCTGAGGCAGGGTGAGGTGGGCCAATCCCTAGGAAGGGAGGGGCCACTGATCCCTTAGAGAAGATGAGGCTGATCTTGACCTGAGAAGATCCTCCCCAACAAAGCAGGGGCTCCTAAGGCCAGGATACCTGGGGCCTCAGGGTAGGCAGAGCCTAGGGTGCCAGGAGCCTATACTGGTGGGCACAGCCTCGTGCCCACTGTGCAATGCCCTGCAACCCTCATTGCACTGCAGACTCTGAGCCTCCTCCCAGGAGAAGCTGACTGGCTAGACATGACTAGTAGGGGACTGAGGACACTGCCAGGTTGCAACCCCTCACTCCACAGTTCCTCTCATAGGGCAGCAGGCAAACCAGGCTGAAGCAGCACTCTGAGGCAATTAGCTGGGTCTGCTCCCACACCTTCCTGCTTCACATGATTCAGCCATAAAGACCAGACCATGTGAGGGTTACTGCCAGCAGAAGCTCCCTACTCCCTGATGCTCTAGGCACAATACCCCTACTCCCTACCCCTGGAAAGCAGGGAGGCTTGGGAGGTGCTGCTTGCTTGGGGGTTAAGAGGCTGGCAGCAAATTAAACACATAGAGAAACAGAACAACAAAAATCAGTTTCCACCAGGCCTTTGCTACTTCCCAGGGCCAGATGTGACTGCTGCTTCTGGGCTGCACAGAGACCCAGAAGGAGACCTTTGGGGAGAAAGCAAGACCAGGGGCAGCAGGAGAGGGCATTTTCAAATGCAGTTTAGACAGCTTTACTCCATTTCATTCATCAGCATAAAACACAGGGGCATGGCAGCACAGAGTACACGGGACACATCCATCAGCAGGCCTGGCTCACTCTTTGCGAGAGCCATTTTCAGAAAATAAATAAAGAATAAATAAAACCCCAGGACAAGAAAGGGAGAATGGAGGAAACTTCCTTGCTGTTCTGCCTTTGACAGTTGGTCCTGTTTTCTTTTACCTTTTCATGACACCCTCTCTGCGTGCTTTTATGCTGCTATGATTTGAGGATGGTCATGGGTCAGTGGTGCTCCATCCGAGCCCTCCACCACCAGCCATACACTGAAGTGCCTTCCTAGTGCCCAATGCATGCTTCAACCACTGGCATGCCTGGTCTGAGTCCTAGACTTAGCTCTTACCAGCTTCTGAAAGGTCCCTCAGGGAGCTGCTGAGGGCACTGCGTTTAAGGCCCTCACTGCTGGCATAGCTGTCATCCAGGCAGGTCCGATTAAGTGTCCCATTGCTTGACTCTTTTTTGAGGCTGGAGCACTGGGACATGCTGGGCCGCACAACACCCTTCTGTTTCTCGAGCTCCGCTGAAATAGAGGAGCAATGGCCTAGTGAGAGGAGTATAGCTTGAAGAGGGGAAGATTAGGGGGGAGGAGGAGGACAGGGCCAAGATCCCGCCACCACCACCACCAGAAAGAAATAAAGAGGACCACTGTCTTCTGTTCGGGGTTGACACTACCAAGCTTCCATATACCTGAAAAGAGGAAAAAGTAAGAGGCGAGCATTGTCTTGGGAAAAAGGTGTGATGGCTACCTTCAAAAAAAGGAAGAGAAAACGAGACTCCAGAAGAGACATACAAGAGGCTAAAATGCCTTGTGTCCTACAGGAAAGATAATCACTTTCATCTTTCCAGGCTTACAGATCATCGAGGAGAGAGAGCTGCTAGATCTGGAGACAAGCTAAGTGTTGATTGGCCTTTTGGGGATGGGTGAGAAGTAAGCACATCTGAGCCTCCAGGGAGTGAGGCTTTGGAGCCTGGAGAAGCAAGGGTTTTAATCAACTCCAACAGAACAACCAACTAACAGGTTATGGGTATGGCTGTGACCTCATCAGCCTGCTGGGCTCTGATGTGGCAAATGAATAAACGATAACCACACTGAGTTGCAAAGAGATCAGCTTCAAAATTCTGGGAGCTCTTGTCTCATGGGGTAACCAGGTACCACAGGGCCCTCCCCAGTCAGGCGAGGCCTGGGCCTCTGAAACCCTGGCTCCCACTAGGAGGCCTCTTTATGCCACCTTCTGTGGCATGAGCATGTGGGCTGCTGATCACTTGGACCCAAGAAGGCCAAAAAAGATTGGGGCACCTCATTTCTGTGGGCTCAGAGAGTCACTGCCAGCCCATAGGAGCCAATGCCTATGTTCAGTGAGTACTAAAAGATGCCAGGGTTGCTGGCTCTTCCTCCCCACCCATGAGGTTTGCAACTTACACTCTATCCTGTGCTTCTCCATCTCCTGTACCTCTGCAATGGACTCCCGCAGGTCATCGCTGAATTTCTTCCGATCTTGAGGATTGGGAGCATTAAAGTTTATTAGCACTTTTATGTCTGCTCCAGGGACTGCAGACGTGAGCCGGATGCCATTGGGGTAGTCTGCAAAGGAGAAGAATAGAACAAATGAACCCCTGCATTCTCTGTCATCTCCCTTCTAGTTAACAAAATACTAGTAAGTCTGAATTCAGAATGGGAATGAGAGAAGTGGTTGGAGCAGGGAGAAAATGCTTATATAGTGCAGAGTGGGGGACCACCAGGTAACCTTCATTTGTTAAATTGGACCCATGTTACTTCATTTGTAAGTCAGAGGAAGAGTTGGCTGATCTTGTGGGGAAGCCAGGGCCCTCCTTTCCTCCAACCTGAAGGTCATGGACCCCAGATTCTTCATTTTCAGGCCCTTGGCCACTTTGAGATAGCATCCAGGTGCTTAGTCCAGAAGACAGAGGCATCAACCTGTGCTAGATGGAATGTCTTACCCAATCACCTCAGCTAATTCTGGGCCTTGATTGAGCTCTGTTCTCTCCCGAATGACCTCCAGACCTCCAGCACCTTGGGGTGCACTGTGAGTGTCCTACACCCATGCACTCTGTGCTAAGTGCAGTGCCTCTCTACTCATACCTGCCTGGTTGCACTTCTGAGCTCAAGGGGTCTTAGGGCTTTTGGTCTCTTGGAAGCACCTCCACACCTTAGTGGAAATCAAGCATTAATCACTGGGTGTTTGAAGGATCTTGATTCAAACACCAATCCCATCTTTATCCATGTCAACCCTGGGAACTCAAATGTTTAGAAGCCCAAGTGGCTCTTCTGAATGCAGGTGGGACTAAGAACAACAAAGAGTGCTGGGGGTGGAGAATGCAGCCTAGGAACCCTGCCACTCAGGTGTGTGGGTGTAGGGATGCCAAACATTTCTCATTTTTCAAGAGAAGCCAAAAATATTAATGTGAGGATTTAAATAACTCAACAAATTTTAAAAAGTATACAAACTAAATATAATGTAACTGAGCCAGAAGTGACCCAGGGGCTGGCAGTTTGAGAACCCTGGCATGAAGCCATGGCCTATATAATGTAATGTCAGCTCCTATTAGGATCTGTGTCCAGGATCAAGGGCCAAGCCCTTAGAATCTGACAGTGATCCAGGCACAGCCTCTGTCTGGAGATTCAGTCTGGTCACGCTGTTGTTAGGAGCATCACTGTCATCATCACCCCTTGAGAGAGGAGGGCTTGCTGGTTTAGACAGTTCAGGGTGGCACCAACCCCCATGGTGCAACCTAGTAGAAACCAAGGTAAGGCAGGCCTCTCTCTAGTTTAGGTGAGTCAGACAATTCAGGGAGTAAGGAAACTGCAGGGCTGGCATCCTGGGCCTCTCATGGACATATGAGAAGGGAGAGGGCATAGCAGGTGCTGTGTCATTTGGGACAAAGAAGGGGTAAAGAGCCCCAAATCCAGGTCCCTGACACTTTCAACTTGCAGATGGAATGCGGATCAGACAGCACTGTGGCAACCTGTTTCAGAGGATGAGGGCATCCTTGCTACTGAAGATACTATAATGCTCTATCAGGACAGTCCTCTCCTTGGGCCACTCCAGAATATATGGGGCAGCAGAACTATCATCCCATCCCATCTCAAGAAGACTGGCTTAGCCTGCAGCTCAGGGATCTCCAACAGGAGAGCAGAAAAGGGCATGGGACATGAGAAGAATTGAGGTGAAAAGATAGTCACTGAGCGTGCCCAGGTTAGAAGCTAACTACCCTAGGCCCCTGTGATCCACTCATACCCACAGAAGGCCTTCCAGTCGCACTTCAGAATAAATCCTGACTATTTCCTCTGTGCCAGGAGTGCTTCACATTTATAATTCTATGATGCTGGCACTGGCACCACCCCATTTTACAGACAAAGGAAAAACAGCTCAGAAAGGTTAAGCAGTCAGGCTACACAGCTGCTAACCATAAGAGCTGAGATGTGAACCCTGGCTGCCAGCTCTAAGTCTCAGCCCTGGAACATGCGTTCTCTATTACCTTCACCTGTTTGTCCACATTTGCATATTATCTACACTATTTCATGTTTTCTTATTAATGTTTTATTTAAATAAATTCAATCTGCCCAAAATTAAAATATCTTACCACCTGCAAGAAGTAATAGTAAAAGGAAACCCAATAAGCATTATGTAAAATGTTGTTAAATGTTTTCTGATCACTGCTGCTTATCAGAGAGCATCAGAGAAGCTACCCTGGGCTTCTGTCCTTGATGGCACAGGAAGGAAGAACAGAAAATGAAAGAAGTACTTCTCTTTCTTTCTTTCTTTTTTTTTTTTAATTCTTTTTAGACAGAGGGAAAAGGAGAGAGGCAGAGAGGGAGGGAGACATCAATGTATGGTTGCCTTTCACCTACCTCCAGCCATGGACCTGGCTGGAGACCTGGCTTGCAACCTGGTTATGTGCCCAGTGACCTTTGGGTTCTCAGGCCAGTGCCTTATCCACTGTGCTACCAGCCAGGGCTGAGAAGTGCTTCTTGATGAAGTTAGAGCTGTGTGATAAGTAATGGCCATGTATGTACAAGTGCTCCAACACGCATGCACACGGCCAGGCCAGGGCAGGCCCCTAGCACAGACTTACACTGGTTCTCGAAGAGAAGGACCTGCATGCCATACAAGGAGAAGGACTGTCGGAAGTTGTATGTCACCGAGTTCTTCTTCTTTTGGAAGATCTTTGTGACCTGGAAGCAGCCAGAGACAGAGGCTAAGCAACATCAGCTGTCCGGCCCTGGACCAACTCTGGGCACTCAGGGTTAAAAATGAATCTTATAGCAACCATGTTCTCCTGTAAGAACTACTCTGCAGTTCAAATGTTAGAGGGCCCCTGTAGCAGTGAACTGACATGGGGAGGAATGCACATCCATTCATGCCCTGACATGGATACTATTTTCTGTTCCTGTGAGACCCTGGTACCATCATGGCTGGCTAAAAAGCCCCTCAACCCAGCAGAGCGGCGGCAAGCATGTTACTTCATGTGGCACTAAAGACACCATGCAAGGGTCTTATGTCCAGGACCCTGTCTGACCAGTGTAACCCTCAGAGATGAACTTTACAAAGGAAACCAAGATTAAGTGGTTTGAAGTGACTTATTAAAGGTCAGGGATGCTTAATAAAGAACTTGAACCCCTATATCTGGATTCCTATCTTAGAAATCATACAAGTGTAACTGGTCCTTAAGCAGGTGGGGACTAGGGATATGGACCTCCAGCAAGGGAGTCTGTAGCATGCAATGGGGACAGAGACCCAAGAACACATTCCCCTTACTCTCTGCAAGGGCATCTTCATCCCCATTGGCTCACATCTTTGTTGCCTTTGGCAGGGGCAGGGGTGGGGTGCGGGCAAGAGCACCTCCATCTCCCTTTGGAAAACCCCTCTCTGTCACCCTCAGTCCATTACTCCTGGGGCCTGTAACCCAGGCTTAGGTACTGAGACATCACCACACCTGCCTGGCCCCATGACTAGTTTAGGCTTGGGCACAGGAAACAAGACCTTTGCTGGGATTCTTAGGAAGAGAATCCCACTGATGGCCAAGGAGACAGGATTAAGCATGGAGCTGCCAAGGCCTACTTCCCCTTCTTAGACAGCAACTGCCTGAGAAGGGAGCTCACACAGAGGAGAAGCCTAGAAAGCTAAGAGACAGAGATTATTAAAAGGAGTGCTGCTGACATGTCTGAGCCTCTGGAACAGCTAGGGTTGAGGCTCCAAAATCCTCTCTGAACTTTTACATTAAGCCAATGAAGCCATTTTTCAATGTGTTATAGTCTGCCCCTGATTACCCAAAAAGTTGGGTCAACTCCACCCCCTCACCTCCACCCCACACCCGTGTGGGCATTTCCCCACATGCAGGCACGTAGACAGGTCTCCCTGTGCAGCAGCTGTCAGCCACAAATGCAGCAGGGGAATCACATACCACCAGGAGGTCATTAAACAGGAAGATTTCTCGCTGGTGCAGTCCAAGCTTCTGGGGCTTATTTGGGTCTGGAACCTCGAAGAGCCGGCAGTAGCAGACCAGCCGCCGGTGAGGCAGAGAGAGAACCTGTGCATAGAGGGCAAATGTTGTCCTCAGCAGCCTGCCCCGACTCTGGGCTTGGGTAGCACAGTCGAGCCTGAGTACAAGGTACAAGACTCTTGCGCCTTGTGTTAAAAAACACTGTTTTTTTACAAATGGTACAGAGTAAACCATGTTTTTTGTCTTGTGGCAATTTTTCCACTCTGTCCAGTGGTAACTGGCCCACTTCTGGTGAGACCTTTCTTTGATTCTTTCAGACAGGTACCAGACTTACTGATTTTTAAAATTTTAAAAGAAGGCTATTTTATTGGTTATGCTGTTAAGTGTCCCACTTTCTTTTCCCTTTTCTCCCCTGCACCCAGTTCCCCCCTTAGTTCATGTCCATGGGTCAAGCATGTAAGCTCTTTGGCTTCACTCTTTCCTATATTATTCTTAACTTTCCCCTACTTTGCACCTACCAATTACGCTTAATCCCTGCACCATTTTTCCCATTTCTCCCCTTCCCCCCTCCTAGGTGATAACCCTCCAAATAATTCCCACACCTATGATTCTGTTCCTATTCTGGTTGTTCGCTTAGTTTTGTTTTGTTTATTTATATATATATATATATATAAATATATATAATATAATTATATATATTATTATATATAAATATATATAATATATATATTATATTAAATATATAAATATATATAATATAATAAATATATATAAATATATATATATATAAAAATTTAATTTTACTATTGTTGTATTACATCCATCCCCTTTTTGCTCCCCTCTGTACTCTTCCCCACCCACCCATTCCCACCCAAAGTCAATCCCACCTGTTGTCCATGTCAATGGTTCCTCCATACTAGGTTCTTATCTGGACTGCTCCCCTTCCTTGCCACTTCCTAACCCCTCCCCCCAACCCCCTTCCCCCTACCCACTGAAGGCCTATTCCCTGTATTCATATATCTGGTTCTGTTTTGCTTGTTGTTAGTTTTGTTCATTATTGTCCTGTAATGGGTAGATCGTATGATATTTGTCCTTCACTGATTGGCTTATTTCACTAAGCATAATACTTTCTAGTTCCATCTATGTTGTGGAAAAGGTTAGGAGTTCCTTCTTTCTTTCTGCTGTCTAGTATTCTATTGTGTAAATGTACCAAAGTTTTTTGATCCAATCATCCACTGATGGGCGCTTAGGCTGTTTCTAGTACTTGGCTATTGTAAATAGTGCTACTATGAATACAGGGTACATAGGTTCTTATGAATTGCTGTTTCAGGATTTTTTGGGTATAGTGGAATTGCTGGATCAAAAGGCAGTTCCATTTTTAATTTTTTGAGGAAACTCCATACTGTTTTCCACAGTGCCTGCACCAGCCTGAATTCCCACCAACGGTGCACAAGGGTTCCCTTTTCCCCACTTGTTTACCAACACTTGTTGGTTGATTTTGACAGGTGTGAGGTGGTATCTTATTGTGGTTTTAATTTGCATCTCTCTGATGACTAGTGATGTTGAGCATTCTTTCATATGCCTCTGGGCCCTTTGTATATCTTCCTCAGTGAGTTGTCTGTTCAGGTCCTTTGCCCATTTTTTAATTGGGCTGTCTGTCTCCCTGGTGTTGAGTCGCATTAGTTCTTTATAGGTTTTGGAGATCAAACCCTTGTCTGAGGTATCATTGGCAATTATGTTTTCCCATACACTTGGTTCCCTTTGGATTTTGCTGGTGTTTTCTTTAGCTGAACAGAAACTTTTCAATTTCATATAGTCCCATTTGTTGATTTGTTCTTTGATTTCCTTTGCCCTTGGTGAAGTATCAGTAAACATATTTTTGCATAGGATATCCGAAAGTTTACTGCCTATATTTTTCTCCAGGACCTTTATGGTGGCACTGCTTATGTTTAAATCCTTTATCCATCTTGAGTTTATTATGGTGTATGGTGTAAGTTGGTGGTCTAGTTTTATCTTTTTGCATGTTGCTGTCCAGTTCTCCCAGCACCACTTGTTGAAGAGACTGTTTTGACTCCATTTTATGTGTCTTCCCCCTTTGTCAAATATTACTTGGTTAACTCATGGGTTAACTTCTGGGCTCTCTATTCTGTTCCATTGATCTATAGGTCTATTCTTATGCCAGTACCAGATAGTTTTGATGACAGTAGACTTGCAGTAAGTTGGAAGTCTAGTATTGTGATTCCTCCTCCCTTGTTCTTCTTTCTCAAGATTGTGGTGGCTATTCGTGGGCATTTTTGGCTCCATATAAATTTTTGAAGTATTTTTTCTATTTCTGTGAAGTCTGTCATTGGTATTTTAATTGGGATTGCACTGAATCTGTAGATTGCTTTGGGTAGTATGGACATTTTAATGATGTTAATTCTTCCCATCCATGAACATGGTATATGCTTCCATTTATTTGTATATTCCTTGATTTCTTTCTTCAATGTTCTGTAGTTTTCTGAGTACAGATCTTTGACCTCCTTAGTTAAGTTGATTCCTACATACATTATTTTTCTTGTTGCTATGGTAAATGGGATTTGTTTTTTTGCTTCTATCTCTGATGTTTCGTTATTGGTATACAAAAATGCTTTTGATTTCTGGATATTGACTTTATATCCAGCTATTTTGCTAAATTTGCTTATTGGATTAAGTAAGTTTTTGGTGGAGCCTATCGGGTCTTGTATGTACACTATCATATCAAATAATGTCAATTTGACTTCCTCCTTTCCAATTTGGATCCCTTTGATTCCTTTTTCTTCTCTGATGGCATAGCTAGAACTTCCAAGACAATGTTGAATAGAAGTGGAGAAAGTGGACAGCCTTGTCTCGTTCCTGATCTTAGGGGGAAAGCTTTTAGATTTTGTCTAGTAAGTATGACATTGGCTTCAGGTTTCTCATATATGGGCTTTATGATGTTGAGGTATGCTCCCTCTATTCTCATTTTGCTGAGGGTTTTTATCATAAATGGTTGTTGTACTTTATCGAAAGCTTTTTCAGCATCTATAGATATGATCATATGGTTTTTGTCTTTCAATTTGTTGATGTGGTGTATGACATTTATTGATTTGTTAATGTTGTACCATCCTTGCATACCTGGAATAAAATCCACTTGATCATGGTGTATGATCTTTTTAACGTATTGCTGGATCTGGCTGGCCAATATTTTGTTGAGAATCTTAGCATCTATGTTCATCAGAGATATTGGCCTGTAGCTTTCATTCTTAGTTGTGTCTTGACCTGGTTTTGGGATTAGAATAATATTGGCCTCATAGAAAGAGTTTGGGAGTCTTCCCTCTTCCTGTATTTTTCAGTATAGGTTGAGAAGGATAGGGGTTAGTTCTTCTTTAAATGTTTGGTAAAATTCACCTGTGTATCCTCTGGTCTGGGGCTCTTGTGCTTTGTGAGATTTTGGATTACTTCTTTAATTTTACTAGTTGTTATTGGCCTGTTCAGGCTTTCTGCTTCTTCTGGGTTCAGTTTTGGTAGATTATACATTTCCAGAAATGTGTCCATTTCATCCAGGTTGTCATATTTTTTGTCATATAGCTGTTTGTAGTAATTTCTTACAATCTTTTGTGTTTCTGAAGTATCACCTGTGATTTCTCCTCTGTCAGTTCTGATTCTATTTGGGTTCTCTCTCTCTTTTACTTGATGAATCTGGACAAAGGCTTTTCAATTTTGTTTATTTTTTCAAAGAACCAGCTCCTGGACCTGTTGATTATTCGAATTGTAATTTGAATCTCTGAGTTATTTAGTTCTGCTCGGATCTTGATGATTTCCTTCCTTTACTTGCTCTGGACTTTGTTTGTTGTTGCTCCTCTACTTCTTGCAGCTTTATGGTTAGGTTGTTTTTATAAACTTCATGTGACCTTTTTAGATAGGCCTGTATTCCTATAAATTTCCCTCTGAGCACTGCCTTTGCTGTGTCCCATAGGTTTTGTGCTGTTGTGTATTCATTGTTATTTGTTTCCAGGAACGTTTTTATTTCATCTTTGATCTCATTGTTAACCCATTCATTAATTAAAAGCATGTTATTCAGTCTCCATGAGTTAGAATACTTTTGTTTTTTTCCCTTGAGATTGGTTTCTAGTTTCAAGCCATTGTGATCTGAGAAGATGATTAGTATGATTTCAATTTTCCTATATTTGTGGAGGCTTGTCTTGTGACCTACCATGTGGTCTATCTTAGAGAATGTTCCATGTGCATTTGAAAAGAACGTGTATTTTGCTTCTTTGGGGTAAAAGACTCTGTATATATCAGTTAGGTCCATTTCCTCTAGAGTGTTGTTCAATGCCACAACATCCTTGGTATTTTTTTTTTTTTTTGAAAGATTTTATTTATTATTTTTAGAGAGAGGGGAAGGAAGAGAGGCAGAGAGGGAGAGAAACATCAATGTATGGTTGCCTTTCACCTGCCTCCAGCTACAGAGCTGGCTGGAGACCTGGCTTGCAACCTGATTATGTGCCCTGGCTGGGAATCGAACCAGCAACCTTTCCTTGGTGATTTTTTGTTTGGAAGATCTGTCCATTGTTGATAGTGCTGTATTAAAATCCCCTACTAGTATTGTGTTGCTGTCTCTATCCTTCTTGAAGTCCTCCAAAATTTTTCTTATATATTTTGGAGCTCCTACTTTGGGTACTTATATGTTTACCAGAGTTATACCTTCTTGATGGATTGTTCCCTTAAATATTATGAAATGTCCTTCTTTATCTCTTTTTATGGCCTTCATTGTAAAACCTATTTTGTCTGAAATAAGTATTGCTACTCCAGCTTTTTTTTTTTCTTGTCCATTTGCTTTTTCCATCCCTTCACTCTCAATCTGTGTTGATCCTTTGTTCTGAGGTGGGTCTCTTGAAGACAGCATATATGCGGATCATGTTGTCTTATCCATTCAGCTACCCTATGTCTTTTGATTGGCATGTTTAATCTATTTACATTTAAGGTTATTATCGATTGATACTTATTCATTGCCATTTTCTCACTTTGTACCTGTATTCTTCTTTGGCTTTCTCTGTTTCTTCATTTTATTTATTTATTTATTTTTAAAAGCAGACCCTTTAGCATTTCTTGCAATGCTGGTTTGGTAAAGATGTATTCTGTTAGTCGTCTTTTGTCTGGGAAACTCCTTATTTCTCCTTCTATCTTGAATGAGAGCCTTGCTGGGTAGAGTATTCTTGGTTGCAGGCCTTTGTTTACCATTACTTGAAATACTTTTTGCCATTCCCTCTGGCTTGAATAGTTTCTGTTGAATAATCATTTGATAGCTTTATTGGAGCCCCCTTATATGTTATTTGTTGTTTTTCTCTTGATGCTTTTCGAATTCTCTCTTTGTCTTTGAAATTAGCCATTTTAATAATAATGTGCCTTGGTGTTGGTCTGTTTGGGCTGATCTTCACTGGGACCCTCTGTGCTTCCTGAACTTGATTAATGTTTTCACTCATGTTAGGGAAATTTTCTATCATGACTTTTTTGAACAGGTTTTCCATTTCTTGTTTCTCTTCTTCTGGTATCCCTATGATACAGATGTTATTATGTTTCATGTTGTCCTGCAGCTCTCTTAAAACCTCTTAAGTCTTGTTCATTCTCTTGTACTGTCTTGGAGTATTTGTCTATGTTGTCCTCCAATTCCCTGATCCGGTCTTCTGCTTCCTCTAGCCTACTGTTGATTCCTTCTACTGTATTCTTCAATTCAGAAATTGTACTCTTCATTTCCTCCTGGCTCTTACTGATAGTTTCTAAGTCCTTTTTGATGCTGGTGTAGCTCTCAGTAAGTTCCATGCAACTTCCCTGGAGTTGTTTATAGTTTTCTTTGAGCTGGCTGAGCTTATTGAGCTTCTCTATCATCATTCTTTTGAATTCCTTCTCTGATATATCATGTACCTATGTTTCATTTGGTGATCTTTCTGGGGATTTTTCCTTTCCTTTTGGTGATGGACTGAATCTTTTTTCCCCTGCTTTGGGTGTCTATTGTTGCTTGTTTTTTTTGTTTGTTTTTTTCCCTTGGATTAATCTGCTTTGCTTCCTTGCCTTTGTTGAGCACCCTTCTGTGTTAGGAGATTTGTGGAGTTCAGTGTTGCACTCTCCTAGATTTTCTCCACTTGTTGCTCTTGGGGTAGCCTTTATGTTATTAACTTGGGCTGTCTGGTTGGATTCTGGATTGGTTGTGTATGTTGCTCCTTTCCTTCCATGTGGCTGATTGCAAGTCACTCCTTCTATCCTTTCTCGTACACTGTTTTTGAGCTGCTCCTAAAACAGAACCGCCAGTCCAGGCAAAATAACCATACCTTCAGTGATATCTTTCTCTTTTCCTTCCCCTTTTGACTATCTATGAACGTAACTGTATACCCAAACCCTCTGAGGTAACCCCTGCTCTTAATCACACCCTCAGCTGCAATTGAGCCAGTCTTGATAGGTATGTAGATATATTAAGACTTTTGTACAAGGGGAAAAAATGGTTAAGTTGACTAAAGTATAGATAGTTTTGAAGGGTGCTGAGGAGTAGCAAAGATAGCAGGGATATGAGAGAGAAAACCAACTTACCTATTCTATAGAAATGAGGATAGGGAGAATCAGAAAGCCTCAAGTATGAGTGAACAGTGTAAGCCTATGTATATAGTTGCCACATCTGCCTCCCTGTTCTCCCTTCATGATCCCTAATTGGTCCAGGTGGAGCCAGGACCTGTGGGCTTTTAGCAGAGAAAGAAAATAATAATAATAATAATAATAATAATAATAATAATAATAGGCCCTGGCTGGTAGCACAGTGGATAAGGCGCTGGCCTGCGAACCCAAAGGTCGCAGGTTCGATTTCCTAGCCAGGGCACATAACCAGGTTGCAAGCCAGGTCTCCAGTCAGGTCTGTGGCTGGAGGCAGGTGAAATGCAACCATACATTGATGTCTCTTTCCCTCTCTGCCTCTTTCCCTTCACCTCTTTCTAAAAATAATGAAATAAAATCTTAAAAAAAAAAAAATAATAAAGGGTTTAAGTGGCTGTTCACCCTTAACAAACCCTGATTGGTCCAGATGGAGCCAGGACCTGTGGGCTTTTAGCAGGAAAAAAAAAAATATATATATATATATATATATATCTATATATATCTATATATATCTATATCTATATATATGTATATGTATGAAGAAGAAAGGGTTTAGGTGGCTGTCCACCCTCAATGATCCCTGATTGGTCCAGGTGGAGCCAGGACCTTTGGGCTTTTAGCAGGAAAAAAAGAATAAAGAAACGGTTTACGTAGCTGGGGAGGGGAGGAACACTTAGATTGAGGACTGGGAATGCGTGGTAGCCAGAGAATGAGTAGATTTTAAATCAAGAGTAAGGGGAGGGTTTTGCGTATTTAGGTGGATTGAGATAGTGGAGGATTAAAAATATGTGAGTTGTGATACACTATGGTTTAAATAGTATTTACTTAAAATGCACTAATTGTGAGGCTTGGAAGTAACTTTTGAAAAGGGTATGTTAGGGATTAATAGTTCATAGAGCTCTCGGTGTAACTCAGGTGCTTCAGATTAGTAGCGATCCATTTCCTGAGTCTGCCTCTTTTTTTTTGGTCAGGTCTCTGCAGTCTACAGTCTAGCTGTGTGGTCTTGGAGTGACAGGGCCTATGATTGTCACGGTTAGGGCTGATTCTGAATGTCAGCCCCCAGGTAGGCTGGGCTTCCAGTAGCCTAGCTGGGTTTCAGTGCTGCCACTATTCTGGGACCCCCCTTTCTCTGCTTCTGTTTGAAGTCCAGCAGGGTGCTTCTGTGATATCTATAGGTGCTCCTCCCCCTCCAGCTCCTGGAGGAGGTTCTTGCCTGTGATGGGCACCTGGCTCCCTTGCAGGGTGGCCTGCAACCTTGCTGGTTCTTGTGATGACTGGCCCTGCCCCCACAACTCCTAAAGGAGGCAGCCCCTGTCCACCAACTGTGCCTGGGGTCCACCAACAGTGCCCAGCTCCCCCTGGTGAGGACCAACCCTCCAGGCAGTCCAACTCTCTGAGGAGTTCTTCACACCACTTCCGTGATGCGCGCCCGGCTCCCCAGAGTGTCTGCAGCACAGCCTTTGTTGCCAGCAATGGGTGCTTCAAATGCCCTAGTTGCAAGTTCCTGGCTCAAAGTTGGGAGTTTCCGTGGGAGCCTGGGGGCCCAGTGTGGGTGTGAGGGGCTGGGCCTACCCCCTCGCAGGGGCTTCAAGCCGCTCTTTCTCCAGTGGTCCAGCAGCACCATTTTCAGCCCTCTCGCCGCTCTGGCTGGTGGTGCACTTCCCCGATCCCCTGCTCCTGCTCCCTGCAGGTCTCTTCTCCTCCGCGTCTGGCCCAGTGAGGAGCTTCTGCTCTCTGTTGCTGGAGCAAGGCTCTCACATAGTCCCTCCCCTGCAGGAGTTCAATTCCTTGTTCCCTCTGGCATTTGCCCTCACTGCCTACACTTCACTGCTCAGATTTCTAATTGCCAGAGAGCCTGGAGCTGGCTTCAGTTAAAGACACCCCTCTGGATAGAGCCGCCACTGCCCAGAGCCGACCTCGGCCCGCTGGCTGGTTTGGAACTGTCTCATCTGCTCCCCTGTAGATCTCTGCTGCCTCTGGGCTGTGCTCCCAAGTCCAGATGCTGACCGCTCCAATTCTTATGGACCTGCAGACATCTCGTGCTCCCTATCCTGTCTTCCAGCTGCTCTGGTACTTGAGAACACCATCAGCACTGCTCTCTACTCTGTCGCCATCTTTGGTCCCTTATTTATATTTTTCAGATTCTGTTGTTGATAGTTGTGAATTTGTTATCATTTTTTAAAAAGTATATTTTATTGATTATGCTGTTACAGTTGCCCCAATCCTCCAGTAATCCCCACCCCTTTAGTTCATGTCCATAGGTCATGCACATAAGTTCTTTGGCTTCACCCTTTTCTATGTTATTCTTAACTTCCTCCTGTCTACTTTGTACCTATGAACTATACTTCTTAATCCCTTTACCATTTTCCCATTTCTCCCCCCTTCCCCATCCCAGCTGATAACCCTTCAAATGATCCCCATACCTATGATTATGTTCTCACTCTGGTTGTTTGCTTAGTTTGTTTTTGTTTTTATTTTTAAGATTCTGTTGTTGATAGTTGTAAGTTTGTTGCCATTTTAATGCTCATATTTTGACCCTCTTTTTGTTAAGTCTCTTATTATTAACATTTCATATAATAAGGGCTTGGTGTTGATAAACTCCTTTAGCTTTACCTTGTCTAGGAAGTACTTTATCTTCCCTTCCATTCTAAATTCTAAATGATAGCTTTGCTGGATAGAGTAATCTTGGTTGTAGGTCCTTGCTTTTCATCACTTTGAATACCTTTTGCCAGTCTCTTCTTGCCTGCAAAGTATCTTGACAAATCAGCTGATAGTCTTATAGGAGCCCCTTTGTAGATAACTCTCTTCTTTTCTCTTGCTGCTTTTAAGGTTCTCTCTTTATCTTTAAACTTTGGCATTTTAATTATAATGTGTATTGGTGTGATCCTCTTCAGATCTAGTTTGTTTGGGACTCTGTGCTTCCTGGACTTGTATGTCTATTTCCTTTGCCAAATTTGAGAAGTTTTCCTTTGTTATTTTTTCACATAAGTTTTCAGTTTCTTGCTCTTCCTCTTCCTCTTCTCTTTCTGGTACCCCTATGATTTGGATGTTGGCACATTTAAAGTTGTCCCAGAAGTTCCTAAGCCTCTCCTCATTTTTTCAGTTCTTGTTTCCCCCTTCTGTACTGGTTGACTGTTTATTTCTTCCTTATGTTCCAAATTATTGATTTGAACCCTGGTTTCATTCCCTTCACCATTGGTTTCCTGTGGATTTTCCTTAGTTTCACTTAGCCTAGTCTTTAGTTCTTCCTTTCTGCATTTGCCATACTCAAGCATGTCAAGTCTGTGAGCATTTTTATCACCAGTTTTTGAACTCTGCATCTTTTAGGTTGGCTATCTCTTCATTGCTTAGATCTCCCACTGGAACCTTGATTTGTTTTCTTTTTTTGGGCCATACTTCTCTGTCTCAACTTGACAGGCTCCTATGTTTGCCTCTTAGGTAGGGCTGTCACACCTGTTAAGTTGTAAGGGGTGGAGTCTTAGGTATTTGTCAGTATGAGGCAACCTGTTTCAGCATGTTGTAGCACTATATGTGGGGGAGAGGTCTGAGAGGGAACATGCTGCTTGTTCAACAGTGGTCCCTTTTCCAGGAACTTCTCTCACTTCCTGCATGAGACTGGTACCTTTCTAGCTGTTGCTCTAGTCATGGCTACCAGAGTGGGTGGGTTTACGGACATTCTAGGACCATGGGGCCCTCTAAACAACTGGACTTTGCTGAGAGGCCAGCAGTTTCTTCCTGGGTCCCAATCCCCACTTGTTTTTCACAGTCAGAAGCAAGGAGGCTTTATTTTCCCTGGCACTGGAACCATGAGGTCTGGTGCTGCAAGTGATCCTCGGGTGTGCTGCTAGTGCTCCCCTACTTTTTAAAAAGTGTGCTGTGCTCTCTGCCAGCCTGGCACAACCACTGTTGCTGCTGCTGCCACCATTGTCGCCACACCATGTCCTCTCCGCCCTGGCTCTGCCCCTCTTACCTTTCGGGATGAGTATTTCTTCTTTGTATCTTTGTTGAGCTTCCATGTAGCTCAATTTTTTGGAACTTCTGGTTGTCTCCAGATTTGAAATAGCTGTATTTCTTCTGGGTTGTGAAGGGAGACACAGAGTGTCTACCTACTCCTCCATCTTGGCTGGAAGTCCAGACTTCTTAGAGGATCATGCTCACATGTAAGTCCCCACCCATAGAGAAATCCATGTGCTCTGAGTCCCCACAAAGAATCCATTAGTTCCTGCAAACATTTTTCTAGAGAGAGTCTACTATAGATGAGGAAACTGAGGCACAGAGAGGAGAGTGGTTGAGCAACTTTTCTCAGCCACACAACCAGGAAGCTGCAGAGTCTCAGTTTTCTCACTCTCCCAGGTACCTCCCAAATGATCTCAACATTTCTGAAGGCTGAAAGACCCTATTCAAATTCTTGAGCCAATAGTCACTGCTTATGATCCTTTGCTATGCACACCTGCTTCTGAACATACCTCCCAAAGGTTCAAAGAGCCCCCAACTCTGCATTAATACAAGCTGGTATGACAAACCATCACAGAGGCCCAGTCATGGCTCTGGGAGCACCCTAAATCCCTCAGGAGACAAATGAGTTAGTAAGAAGACAGAACATACCCAGATATGTCCCTCAGAGGATAAGCATGAACGCAGCCATGGAGCACTAACTCTACAAGAGGTGCCCTGGTAGAGGGGTACCTGAGTACAGCATATCAGGAAGACAAGACAAGAGGGCCAGTGTGTGGCTCAGGGAACAATGTTGTCTGGAGTAAAAGTACAAAGGAAAGAGGGTGGTGGTATGTGAGACTAAAGAGGTGGATGAGGGCAGGTCATGAAAGCATCCAGTGGTTTTTGGTCTCTCTCTGGGAAAACTAAGATGGGAAGGGTGGTCAGAGGGTTTTGTGACAGACTCCACTGACCAGGGTGGGGTAACCATAGGCATAGGAGAAATGAGTCACAGGACTGCAAGGCTAGCAGCGTACATGTGTACTCCAGGGGCATGCAGGCTACTTCCTCAAGGCTGTGGCAGTAGAGAGGGTCTTGACATAGGAGCATGTTGTTGGGGGCAGAGCTTGGGCAGGGTGGGGAATGCACACCAACATCATCTGAATTAGGTACAGTGTCTTGGGGTCTGGGGACAAACTTTGGTATCTGAGCTTAAAGGGGCCCAGGAGAGAAGAAAGGAGAATATCTACCAACCTGACACCACAGCCCTTCCCATGTGGCTGTAATCTCTGGGTTTGCAGAGATTTGAGGCTGGATTGGGTTAATTGTGAAAAATCAAATTTCTTTAAAATCAGCAAGAGAAAAGAAGAGAGTTACCTACAAAGGGGTTCCTATAAGACTATCAGAGCTGATTTGTCAAATGAAAACTTTGCAGGCAAGAAGGGATTGGCAAGAAGTATTCAAAGTGATCAAAAGCAAAGTCCTGCAACCAAGATTATTCTATCCAGCAAAGCTATCATTTAGCATGGAAGGGCAGATAAAATACAAAGTAAAGCTAAAGGAGTTCATTATCACCAAGCCATTATTATATGAAATGTTAAAGGAACTTGTTTAAGAAGAAGAAGATTGAAACTATGAACATTAAAATGGCAACAAACTCACAACTATCAACAACAGAATCTTAAAAATAAAAACAAAAACAAACTAAGCAAACAACCAGAGTGAGAATAGAATCATAGGTATGGGGAGGGTTTGGAGGGGTGTTAGCTGGGAGGGGGAAGAGGTAGAAGTGGGGAAATGGTGTAGGGATTAGGAAAGATAGTTGGTGGGTGCAGAATAGACAGGGGGATGTTAAGAATAGTACAGGGAAAGGTGAAGCCAAAGAACTTATACATATGCCTGAGCCATAGACATGGTTGGGATTGCTGGAGGAAGGCAGGGGTGCTAGGTGGAGGGGAGCAAAGGTAAAAAGAAATTAGAACAAATGTAACAGCATAATCAATAAAATATACAAAAAAATAAAATAAAGAAAAGAAGATCAAATTTCTTATTGCTCCAGAAATTAACTCAATTAGCCAGAACTGTCAATCTGGGAGCAGGGAGAGGTAGCCTCACTGGGCACCCTCAAGGGCAGGATATCAGCCAGAATGAGAAAGGAGGGATACTCACACAGCCAAGACCATGATGCAGGGATCCAATCTACATGGGGAAACAGCAAAGAAAAAGACATCAATGTTCCAAAAGATGCACCTGGGCCCTGAGGAAACTATTACACAACACAATGCCCTCTTAAGGAACTGAACCTTCCCTGAGTTCTACCAGCCACACAAAGGGGAGAGGTTGGGGAGGCCCTCTAGCTGGCAGGCTCTGAGGATATTCTCAAGTCACCAATAAACTGTATAACCCTGCCTATTGGTTTATTACAAGCCTCAGGTTCTTTTCAAATTTAACCCAGAATGGACAGTTGTTTTCCCCAAATATTAGAAACCACTTAAAGAAACCCAAACCCTGAAAGAAATCACCAGCCTCACCTGGAAGGGGCATCAAGGCCACTGGCAGAAGCCTAGCCTTGGTGGGAAGGGGGATATGAGCACCCAGCAGATCTCCTGGGATCAGGACTACCACATACCGGTTTCTTCCCCACAATGAGCTTCTCCACCTTCTGCACCTGGGATACGTGGTCCTCATTGGTCTTCAGCTCCCGCTTTCGGATCCGCTCATAGATACCGATCAGCATCTCCCGGGGAATGTCCTCACCATCATCTACACCTGTGCAGGAGATAGTGGTCAGGTGTCAGTTGGGCCAGGGCCTGGATGGCCCCTTTAGTCTTGAGTCCCAGGCTTACTTCAATTTACCAGTTTCTAAACAAAATCAGAACAGTTACACCACTCCTAGCAGAACCACAGACCTTTCAGACCCACAGCTACTGAACAACCTTAGTTAGTCACAAGTTCCTCAGAATCCTTCCACCAGGGACAAGGCCAGCACAGCCACCTGGACAAGCATAGAGGGGCTGCTCAGAGGGCTTTATAAATATTACCTTGCTGATCCTGACCACGGTCTTATGGGGTGGGCAGATTGTCCCCATTCCACAGATGAGAAAGCTGAGGACTGGGGAAGGGGTTGGCAGGGGGTTGAAGGGAGGCTGTGCAGATAGGATTTTTAAGTTCAGGCTCCTAAACTGGGCCCAAATCCTCACTTCACCCCTTGTTAGCCTTGTGACTTAGTCTTTCTGAACTAGGTGTCTGTGAAACAGGCCATCAAGAGTATAGGTGACTTCACAGGGCTGTTGTGAGGAAGTGTGGGCAGCTCATGGCATACCCCACAAGGTGAGAGAGCTGAGTACATCTGAACAGCTTTGCCAGCTGTTATCCCATGGGCAGATGCTGGGGGCCAGGATTCAAGCCCAGATCGCTCTAATAACAAGTTCATACCTTGTGCTGCACCACCTGAAAATTGCTGTGAGAAAAGGTACTTAGCCTTACTCACAAGAGAAACACAAACCCACATCCATCTTCAGATGGTAGGCTGGCACAAGTCCAGGGGTTTGAGAACACACACTGTTGGAGAGACTATGAGGAGGGGCTTGCAAAGCCCTTCAGACCTAGCAGCAGGCCTCACCCAGTGAATATGCTCCATGTAAGGAATGGCCATCTGAGTGCTCTGAACCTGAGTTCAGAGCCTCTATGCCCCAACAGGAGCCAGAAAAGCTTTGGAAGGTAGTGGTCCTGCCATCTCCTGGTGACCTCTGCTCTCTCCACCCTTCCTATTTTGGAAGTGCCACCACTATGGTGCATGCTATAATGGTTAAAATCCCAGGAGAGGGGATGACAGAGCAGCCTTTATTACAAAAATAAAGAATGATAGAAATTTTAACCTGCTCAACAAGTTCACAGTTGGATTTGACTTAAACCAGCTTTTATTCATTGTTTAAAAAATATGTGATACCTCCGTCTGCTTGAAGATCAGTGCCATCATGAACTACACAGTAACTCTCTGAACCATGAAATTCAAGATTCACGGACTACTTCAGCAGAAACAAATGGTCATTGACATCCTTCATCCTTGAAAGGACAGAAATTGAGGATAAACTAGCCAAAATGTATGAGACTACACCAGGTGTCATCTTTGTGTTTGGATTCAGAATCCATCTCGGTGGTGGCAAGACAACTGGCTTTGGCGTGATTTACACAAAGAAAAATGAACCTAGACACAGACTCAAAAGACATGGTTTGTATGAGAAAAACACCTCAAGGAAACAGCAAAAGCAAAGTAAGAAGAGAATGAAGAAAGTCGGTGTGTGTGGGCCTGGGTTTCAGAGGCCAATGTTGGTGATGCAAATAGTGAACTGGAGATTGGACAACAGAAAGAGTAAAGGTTCTTCACTGACTTTCTCTGTGGTGATTGTGCTGATTTTCATGAGAGAATTAATACAAATAAATTTTATGTGAAAAAATAAATAACAATTTTAACAATGATGCCATTTCTAAGGGAACCTCAGTCTGCAACAGCTGGTATTTCCCAAGGAGAGGGACACAGTTCCTGTTCCTCTTCCTTTCAGAACTCCAATTACACAAGGTACATGTCAACAGCTAACATGGAGTCACCTAGAAAACAGCTGTTCCCTTTTCCATCCCTTCCCTATCTGATGTCAGGAGAAGGTCCCCCTTCTTGCTGCCTACCTCATCTGTACCTGTCTAACATGGGCCATCCTGCCAAGGAAGGGAGGGCAGCCTCAGCATCAGGGCCCAGCCAGAAATATCTTCTGCTGGAATCAATAGTGGTACCTTCTTTTCATTGTATGCATTTTATATTGACTGCTACTGGTCTCCCATTTACAATGATGATATAAGGTTGCTTTAAAATATATATATATTAAAAAAAAAAAAAAAGGGCAAGGCTGGTTCGAGAGGAACATTAAGTGTAAAGGAGGTGTGTGTTGGACAGATGATGTAAAGGGTGCAGCAGCGATAGGGGTTGGGTATATGCTGTCCTATCTGTCCAGATGCCCCCTGCTGGAGGCTTTAGGACTCTCAATACCCAGATTCCATTCTCTTCTGCTCATCCTTCCAACCAGGCCTTCTTGTTCAGCTGGTGTCTGGCCCAGCCCTCTGGAACTATCATGAGCTGGTTTCTCAGGCCTCTGACCCCTTGTAACTAGCTCCCCTCCACCTTGACTTGTCAAAGCCCTGTGCCTTTAACAATAAGCTAAAAACATAACTTCTTCCAGGGCTTAGGCTCCCTGCATCCTAAGACTTAGGCATGTGTCGCCTAGCCTGTGCTCCTACTACGTGCACCCCTAAGAAAGCACTTGTTCTTTATGGTAGCTTGCACTGTGTTCACCAATTCTTGGGACCAACACACCCCCGAAGATCCCTCTGAGCAAGAACAGGGTGTGTTAAAGCCAGGCCCCCTTGCTCTCCCCTGCACCCAGCATGAGGCTGTCACATTCACCTCTCAGCCCCACACACAGCTGGGGCTCATGCTCAGAGGGCATCTGTGGGAGGCTGTGTGTCTGAGCCCAGGGCCAGAACATCTCACCTCGGAGGTTCTTGACGAAGTCCTCCAGCTTCATCTTGCGCTCGGGCTTGACGTTGGGGCTATACATGTCTGTGTTGAGCAGGATGATGGCGAAGGCCAGGATGAAGATGGTGTCTGGGTTCCGGAACTGCCGCACCACCCCAGGGTTGCAGATGCAGTACCGCTGGCTGGGGGCCAGGGAGAGGGAGGAGGGTCAGGGCCACCTTAGGCAGGACAGGGAGTGAGTCTGCCTGTCATTCATGAGTAGCTAGCTGCCTGGCACTAAACAGTTGAGGTTGGTCACTGCCCTTGGAGTCTCAGCTTCTATACCTGGTAAATAGGGATAACACTTGCCTGGCAGAGAGATGGTACTATCTACTTGCCTCTTCTCACTTTAGTTACATCCTACCTACCTGTACAGTAGGCAATGGTTTTCAGTGTGAAGCACATTTCCCAGGCTCCCTAGGAGGTGGTATGATTAAATTATGGCTCATGGGGGGATATATGCACCTTCAAGGCTGTACGTTAAAAGGCAGGGATGTGCCCTCAACTCACTTGCCATGCCTGGAACAGAGATGTGATGGTGGGTGTTGGGTTGAGAGTAAAAGAGCCTGGCCTTCACACCAGCTAGGAAGGAGATGCACTTCCATCTTGTTTCAGCCTCGGCTTTTGGGCTGCAGGGACATCTTGTTAAGGCACCTGAAGCCACAGCCTCACTAACATACTCTGCCTCACTGAGTCATCTGTCTACTGTCCTTACTGCCTCAAATACACCCCCTAACCCCACTTCCAAGAGGCCCCTCCATTAGTAACCTCTTGAAGGCATGTGAGAGGGGCAGAAACAGAAGAGGAATCGGGTGGGGCATTGTTTCTGAAGCAGTAACCATCATTGCTCAGACAATGTGGGCTTTAATTCTGTCTTCTCCATTAGGGCCACCTCCTCCAAGAAGCCCTCCTGGAAGGAAGTGGCTGAAATCTACCCCCAAGACCCTAAAACTGCCCTCCTCCTATGTCCACATTCCTCCCAGGCCCACCACTAGAGCTGGGCCCAGAGTGCTTCATCAGCAGTTGACTACATCTATCACACCAGCAAAGAGCAGAGGCCCCTACACACAGTGTGCACAAAGTTCCAAGATGAAAGACTGCAGTGACCTCAAATGCAGGTTCTCTGTCATGCCAGGTAGTGGGCTAATTGTGCCCACATGTCCCAAGTGGTTTAAACCTTCCAACCTATCTAAGGTAGGTCCTTTTGTTATTCCCACTGTATATTCAAGGATTTGAGACACAGAGAGGTTAACAGCACAAGGTCACACAGCTCTTAAGTGGTGGAGTAGGGTGTTAGAATCAGGCCATCTGGCTCTGCAGCTTGTGCTGAGTCACTGAGAGAGTGGCTGCCCCTGCAAAAGGGCAAACAAATGAAAACACAGATGGACTCATGAATGAATGAGGCTCATGAGGACTTGGAGGAAGACAAAGACTTCAAAACCCTGGCTCTAGCACTGACCAACAGTGCCCGGCACCCAGGAGGTACCTCTGCCTCACCCCCCAGGCGAGTTCAGGGCCACCTGATCCTGCATAAGGGAGGGAGCTAAGCCCTTGAGCTAGGAACCTTCCTTTCCCCGATGCCCTCCCCCTACCCTGCCATGGCCCAACCTGAAGGCCTCAATGAGCCGTTCCACCTTCTGAGCCTCTCCCTGGACCCGAATGTGCGCCTGAAACTTCCTGAGGGCTTCATCCAGCTCCATGGCAGAGAAATCCATCTCGTCCACCACGCAGCTGAAACAAGACAAGGCCACATCAGTGTCCTCTATCCACAAAGCCTCTGCCACCTTCTCATTGGGTAGGGTGGGTACATGCTTGCAAAGGATGCAGAGGGGAGGTGAGGGGAGCCAGGGAACTGCCTTCAGGGCTGTGGGGACAGTGCTGCCACTAGTCTGGGAGGGCATCCACTTGGCTTCTTTCATTAGCAATTTAGATAATGGCCAAAGATCCCTGTGCTTCTGGGGAGTCCATAAAGCCCTGAAACCATAGAAAAATGTTGGTTCCTATATATGTGTGCAATTTTCTATAGACATACAGGCAGCCAGAACACATGCCTATTCTTAGTAAGGACCCTTTATGCAGAGACAAATGTTTTCAAGCATGTGCGTTATACCTGGCATGTAGTAGACTTAATGTATGAATCTTCTCATGTTCTGTGAGGGAGATG
Organism: Noctilio leporinus; assembly: GCA_004026585.1. Taxonomy (NCBI): domain Eukaryota; kingdom Metazoa; phylum Chordata; class Mammalia; order Chiroptera; family Noctilionidae; genus Noctilio; species Noctilio leporinus. The sequence continues at coordinate 31,588 of PVIW01007360.1, read as the reverse complement.
AGGAGTACACTTCCATCTGCACAAGTAGGAAATGGAGGCTGGGACACTAACTCTCCATACAGCCATCTCACAGAGCCTGTCCTCTCACATCAAGGGTATGAGGATAAATGGCTAGGTTTAGCCACTGGTTTTGAGACCATCTTGTCTGCCAATCAGAAGGTGCAGCCTGGGGAGGCCTCTGGTTCTTATCACAGCCTGGCTTCCACATTACAGCCTACTGTCCTCTAATCAGGACTCCTGAATAGCAAAGGAGGCCTGCACTAAGGACCCAGTCAGCATAACTAATGTCTAGCTTGTGTTTATAGCAAGGCCACAGCCTCCCCTGTTGGGGCTGCAGAAGCTTCAGTGATGAGGGAACCTAACCCCACTCCTTGAACTGGGAGTAATGGTCTTAGGATAAGCTGCGATGGCCCCTCCCAACCTTCTCTGAGCACCAAGGGCCTCTTGAGGCAAAAGCTTTTGCTGGGGAAGTTAGGGGGGCAGGGGCCACATGGTACTATCTGCTGACCAGTACCTGAGTAGGATGCTGGTGCAGAGGGCGGAACCTCAATACTTCCTGAGGCCACTGCTATTTTCTGATCCAAGGAGAACAATGCACGGATTTCCTACAGATCAGAAGCCAGTGGGGAGGCAGGCACTGAAGGGAGTGCAGAAATGGCTGTAGGAGAGGGAGGCTGAACTGAATTGGTCTTAGGCCAATTCATGAAAGAGCTAATCTGCTCTTCCCTGAACCATTTCCTCATGTCAGTTTGAAAAGGAGGAGGATGGGGGACATTAACCATATTAACAATGCAGCAGGCTTTTCCCAATAAGGCCAGAACAGAAACAATGAGCAGGAAGAAAGCAGTCCCCATGGCCACTCCTGGTTAAGAAAGGAAACAGACTCCATTCTGCTGAGTACTGGCCACAGACCAGCCATGGCCCAAGTTCCTGGCTCACTGCATTTCCTGTGTGTGCATCTGCAGGTGTATACATGAGCCCTTATGTGAGTGACTGAGTATGTATGTGCATATGTAAATCCATGTGTGTGTGGGGTGTACCCAGGCCAGTCCCTCCCACTCTGACCCTGGGTATCCTCACCTGTGAAATAAAGAGGCCACAATACTCACCCACCTCCCCCCAGGGAAGCATCAGAGGCAGCAGGTACACACATAGTCATGCCCCTCATACCCATGCCCCTCACTTGTCCTTTTCCTTGCTGAGGCAGGGACTGGAGAGAGCAAAACCATTGTTACTGATGGTTGGCTCTGTACCTTGCTCTGCTTTCTGTTTCTGAACTGCCCAAGGTCAGCCTACCAATTCATAGCTGCCTGGGTCAGAAAAATCCTTAACAATAGGTCTGGGGAATATACCCCAGATCTCAGCAAAGGGTGAGCAGGTCACATGTACTGAGCCATCTCATTCCACTGGTCTTGGTTCCTCATCTGTGAAAGGGGGCTGTTGATAACTGACACCCACCCACACTTAAGATAAGGACACAGGGCCAGAACATGGTAAACACAAGGATCCAAACGCAGGTACCTTTCTATTCAGGCCAGTCTGAAGGAGGAATGGAGAGATTTAGGATACATGCTGAGCATACTTATCAAAATTGCCAGCAGAGCTAGAAACCCACTTCTTTGCAGTGTTCAAATTAGCTGAGTGCTATGACCTCCAGCTCTCTGGGCTGGGCGTGGGGAGTGTGGGGTGAGGAGGCAAGGTTTGGACTCTTACCACCTGATCCAGGAGAGGCAAGGGAAAGAGATAGAGATCTAGGTATGGGGCTGCCCATCTTGGAGAGGCTGGAGTCTCTCTGGGCTGGCTCTCCCTACTCCTTCAGAAGGCATATGTCTGTCAAGGCCCTGACCTCCCACACCTCTGTCCCACTGAGTGCTGGGTGGCTCAGGTGCTTGAAGAGAAATGGAGGTGCCAAGGGAGCAGGGGAGTACCAAAGGGGGATGCCCATATGTATGTCTGGCAAAGTATGTATAAAATGGTGTAGGGGTATCAAGGAACTAGAAAGAGAGGTAAGGGGAGAATCTGCTGTCTGTTCCAGGAAGTAGGGCAAGCCTGACAGGTCAAGGAGTCTGTCACAGGAATATGTCCACGTGGTCCAAGCCCCAGACCCAGAACTCACTCCAGCACATCACGGTTGAACTGCTTCTGCCTGTTGCCCAGGAACTCGCCAATCATCTGTCGGCTCAGGCCCTTGCGCTGCAACAGAAAGTGGGCTACCCCCACTGGTGTGTCCGGTACGAAGCCACGCTCAATGAGGTACTGGACGCCCTTCTCAGGCTTCCTGGGGGGGGGGGGGACGACACAAAAAACAGGCTCAGCCCTGGCAGCCTTAGCCCTTCCAGGCTTGTTCTCCACCTCATAGGCACTCAAGGTGCCCCAGCTGGCCCTGAGAGACTCCAGGCTCCAGGCACCCTGTCCTGTCCCATCCCCAGTCTGCAACATGGGGGAATGTGGAACTGCCCAGACCTTTCACAAAGAATGGGTAAGATTGGGCCAGCCACAGGACTATAACCACGGGACCCTCCCAGCTGCCCTGCATGGCCCCCCACCCACCCAGCTCTATGCTCCCCACCGAGTAGAAGCTGGTGCCCCATGCTGTACTTCTTGGCAGACCAGAACTCCTTGCCCTGCACATGCTGGCATGCTCACTTGCCCTCCACCCACCCACAAAAACTAAACAATCTCTAACCCCTATGTCCCACTATCTAAGCACCCTATACACTAACATACTTAACTCTTACACTCCTCTTTGGGGACAGCACTTTTGTTACCTGTGCTGTTTAGGAGCCCCACAACCTTGTGACCTTGCCTTGTAAGGACTTGCTAACAGTGCCTAGAATGATACCTCCAGTAAGCACTGTGAGAGATTCTTAGGATTAGCCACAATTCACAAGAGAAGAAGTGGAGGCACAGCACGTACCCCCCACCCCACCCACCCACCCAGCCCAGGGCAGTTGACAAGGGCCTTGGAAATGGGCTGAGCGTGTTTTGCCTACACAGGGAGCTGTGGGACAAGGAGGGTCCCTCAGGGGCTTGGTGGTGAACCCAGGCAGACCCCTTTCTCCCTTTGGGCCTCCAGCCTCCTGCCCGTTATGTGGCTGATCTCACAGGGAGGTACTGGTGGTCCAAGGAAACAGGGTAAGGTGAGGGGGCCACATATGTGACCCTGGAAGGGCAGGTGTCCTCCTCTGACAAACCCCAGAACCTAAGGAGCTATGGAGCCCCCAGGATACACCCAGGGGCAGGCCCTACCCTTTGCCCAGTGGGCAGAGGTCAATGTTCTGCTTTCCCCTGGGGGCATGGAAATGAGGGCCAGTGTCAACCTGTCCCATCAGTGCTGCAGCCCCTGTTGGACAGCAAGGTCCTGCAGATAATGGATTTCCCTATGCATGCAAAAGTGAGCCTTCTGCTGCAAGGTGACCTTGCTATTTTTATCCTGGAATGACCACATGACCTGACCTCACCCTCAGGAGCTTGGCAGGAAGCAGCTGCCAGTCAGATGGTTCCTGGCACTAAAGTGGTGACAGGGTGGCCTTGTTCTCTCACCCATACCAGGGCTCCCCACATCCCCCATTCTTCCCCATGACTCTAGGGTCTTTAACCAAGAACCCCACACACTCCAGGCTTCTCCAGCCACTCTACTGTTGATACTATGTTCAGGGCAGGTCATGTTGCCTCACTGAACCACTGTATGCTGGCCTCCATAGGACCTTAGCCCATGGCCACCTCTTCTCCCTAAACTTCTAGATGAGGGATTACCCCTGGGCCTGTGCTTCTGTGTGGCAATGACTGGAGGGCTGGGCTAGGCCTCCCCTACTCAGGCACCCTGAATCACCCACCCACCTCTGGCCTGTCTGGTCCCTATCACCTGGGCCTTGATATAGTGCCCAGGTTTACATCCACCCAGCTCCTGCTTCTCGGGGTATGGCTTCTCTCCCTTCGCTGCCCCCATCCACACTCTCCCATGTTTACATGCAATGTCATGCAGCATTATGGACATCCAGGAGATGGGTTCTTCCACCCTAGAGGAGCTCAAAGTGCAGTGGAGGAATAAACACGCTGTAGGAAGGAGTGGCTGTGCAAGGACCCCTGGGAAAAGATTCTTTCCAGACTCAGCACCACGTGTCTCCTCTGCGCCAGACACCACTTGGGACAATAGCAGGGAGTGGGACTAGCCAAGATTGCCCAGCACAAAGGCAGGCTGCATTCCACAGTTTGAAGAGCAAAGGGACTGAGTTATGGCCAGAGGATGTGGAGAGGGGCTACTGCAGGTGAAGCAGAGGCCTCCTCTGAGCAGGCAATAGTCAGGGACCAAAGTGATTGAAAAGCTTTCTGGTGGGGTGGGGGGAAGCAAATGCATAGGCTCTGGGGTGGGATTGGGTTCTGCAGGACTGAGGGCCAAGAGGCTGCTTCACAGTGGCTGAGAATAGGAAAATAGGGACTGTGGGGAAGAGGGAAAGGAAGGCAATGGGGTATGGGTGGGAAGAAGACCACACAGTGCTATGTAGGCCATATGGGGAGTCTGGTTTTCCTTGAGTGGGATGAGAAGTCCCAGTGTGTTCTGAATAGGGAAGTGATAGGATCTTATATCCATGTTTAAGAAGCTCCCTTTGGCTGCTCTGTAGGGAGCAAGGCTAGGCCCAAGCTGGAAGCCCAGCTAGGAGACTCCTGCAGGCATCCAGGCAGCGCTGCACAAGGTGGGGAGACACGGCTGATTTAGGACATAATTCAAGGGTAGATATGACAATATTTGCTGATGGATCTGTGTGTGAACCTGATGGCTCCAGCTTTTAACCTGAACTAAATGCGGGAGGGACTGATTCACCTGGCAGCTTCCACAGAGATGATGCAGGAAAGGAATTGCAACTGACTGGGCATTGCCTGGTGACTAGGAGCTCTCCAAGCAATTAAGAGTAAAGGCATAGTGGCAGAAGGTACAGGTGAGGAGCTGAATGGGGTTGAGGGGCCACATCAGGCCCCTGGGTCATGACAGACATAGCTGGAGACCTCTCTGACAGCCCCCAGCCAATACACCATACACCTGTTGGTGCTGAGTACCCTGCCTGTAGGGACTTTGCTGGTCCCTGGCCACACTCAGCAGTATAGTCAGTCAGGCCCTTCCCACCTCCAGTGTGCCGTACATCTGCTGCTGCCAAAAGCCTGAACTGGCCTTTCTCCAAGTCAGCTACTGATTCAGACTCAGCTGTGACAGGTGAGCACATGCAGACCACAAGTGTCTTCCCTCACAGCATCCTGTGAGCAGCCAGTTATGATGCCAAGCTTGTGAGGCTCTTGTGAGGGCAGTTGAATTAAGGGTTACGAATCTGCTGTAACCAAATGCTAACTACTTTGCCTACTCTTCTTCTAGCAGGGGCTGAGAGGGTCAAACTCAGGCTTTTCTTATCCTTTTTAGTTGCTTGAGCAGCTGAAGAAAAGCATAAATGGGTAGCTGGCTGCTTAGCACCTCCTTGCCAGGCATTGGTAGGCCTCCAGAATTCCCACCCCACCTCAAGGTGTGGCCTCCTGGCCTCACAGGCTGACCTCACTCCCAGCCAGGCCAGTCAGAGCTCACCACAGCAAGTGGTTCAGAGAGAGCCAGTAGGAGTCAATGAGGGATGAGGGGCTCTCTTCCAAACCTGAGGTTGGACCATAAGTCCTAGGCTGCTGGAGGCCCTTCTGCCCTAGTAGGGAGACTGATGGGAGGGAGAAAACTCTGGGGGAGATGGCTAAGAGATGCCCAACAGATTTTCAGGTACATGACCAATAGAGCCTCCTTGCTTAAACCAGTTTCACTGGGCTTCTGTCACCTGAAAGAGAAGACCCTGACCAACATAGAGACCAACACAAGGATTTGTATACCTGTAGTATTTGAGAATCCTCCAAGGTCAGGCGGCTGAGCCATTATGGTGATGGCTCTCAGACTGGCCACAGGAGTAGGGTGGACTCACTAAGTGTGGTAGTAGAATCCCTGCATGCCTGGAAGTGCCCTGAAATTTGGCAACCCAGTTTTGAAGCCCTTCAATGTCCTACAGAGAAGTGACATTGCTCACATATCTCCATGACCAGCAAGCTCACCACCTCCTCAGATTGCTTATTTTATCCAGCTTTGATTTTTACAAAGTTCTTTTTGATAGAGACCCCAAGCTGAACCTGGCTGCTAAGGTCTTCCTTACACTTATCCCACACAGAAGGTGAAAGAATGGCCCACTAGGATGGCCAGTACAACCTGTCAGGGCCTGCCTTAGCACTGTCTTCCTCACTGAGGGACTTGGCACAAGCACCCCAGACCCAGGGCAGAGTTAAGGATCACTGGGGCTCTGAGGGCAATGATGGCCACTGGCCAGAAGAGTGGCTCATGTCAAGGGGAATGGGACCTTTATCTCCTTAGTAGGTCAAAGTGCTTCTAAGAGATCTGGTTGTTTAAACTGTCAGAACTACCAACAAAAGAGCCTGAGAGAGGTTCGGGGCCCAGTTAGAATCCTGGAGCCAACCCTGTGGTCTCAAGCTGGTATCTCGACCTCTCTGAGCCTTCCAAGCTTTACAGGATCACTGTGAGGAGTCAATTAGATGATGCACATGAAGTGTTCAACACAGTGTCTGGCACTTAATACATACCTATATAGGCTGGCTATCATCATTGCTATTTTCATTAATCACAAAAAACATGTTACATGCAAGCAATATACTTGGAGTTAGCAGATCAAGAGCCCAACCCTAGTTCTGTTGCTCAGAGAGAGAGGCTGGCCAAGATCTGTACCCTCTGAGCCTGCCTCCCCGACTGCCACTCCCCCTATCAGGCAAAATGCAGCTGCCCCTGTGGATGTTGGAAGGATGAAATCTCAGAGCAACCCCCAGATTCAAAGCAGTGCTTTCTGACTTCTTCTGAGCAGCTCCAGCAGGCAGCAGGTAGGGTGACACCTGGAAGCTGGTGAGCCCCAAGGGCTGGGTATGGGTAGAGGGGAAAGTTTGCCTCCCAATGCAGATCCTGGGCTGGAAGGCACCTCATAGGCCCCCATGAATAGCTCCCAGCCCAAGCAGGAGGCCCAGCACCCTGTCACACCATGTGGTTGCTGAGGCCCTGCTTACATGCTCCTCAGAGACAAGGTTGTTACTCCCTTATGAGGGCTCCTGATTCATCACAGGGCAACTCTGAGGAGAGGGCACTCTTCCAGATTTGGAAAAGGTCTGGTCTGGTCCACCTATGACAAAACTAGCTTGGTCTATGATCACCTTGACCCTTGCCAGAGAGTAAGTGAGACAGGTATGAAAGAAGGGAAAGGGACACAGTGAGGCCTGAACCCTGGAGCACAGGAGCAGGGGACCTTGGGGTGGGACAGAAATGCCTTCCATGGACAAGCAGGTGACAGGCTGAGTAAGGGTCCTGCTGGGTACCCAGCAGAGCTGTGAGATACTGGTCCCCCAGCTCCTGCCACTGTGGCCCAATGGGCAGGTAGAGGTGCATAGGCTACAAAATGTGGTAGTTAGTAGTAGTTCCTACACTGGATTTTAAGAGGATGTGTTCAGGAGCCAGGTGGCAGGGGTGTGAATTCCATCCTGGCTACCTACCATCAGAGTGACTTTCAGAGCCTCGGTTCTCTCATCTGTAAAATGAGATTAATAATAGTCCCTACCCTAAAGGAGAAGATCACTTAAAGCATGACAGGCTCATAGAATACTGCCTGGCACACTGTCAGTACATCTAAGTAATTCATTCTTATGATTTATGATTAGGAGGACCCAAACTACCTGTTGGGTCCTCCTAAATCCCAAGGCTTTGAAAGTCCCCTCCCCTTGGCAATAGTTCAGAGTGAAGAAGCCCCAGCTGCTACCCTCAAATACCTCCAGGCAAGGCTCTTGGTTCCACTATCTCTAATCCTTACTAGGCCTCTGACAAGAGGGACACTGTGCCCATTTTCCAGGTGTGGCCGGTGAGGCTCAGAGAGTGCAGGAAGTTGTTGATACCCTGTAGCTGGTATGTGGCAGAACTGGGAACAAGACCTTCCTGTTCCTGTCTTCTGGACTCCAACCCTCCCTCCAGTGCTTTGAGACACATCTGTCTCAAAAGCAGATGTCTCAGTAAGTGGCAGAATCCCAGAGAAACACCTGGATGTCAGGCTTGAGAGCTTCCTCTAGCAGGCTGATATAGGCCCTGCCTGCCAACCAACATCCCTTCTCAGGTTTCCTTTGTTTTCCTTTTCCTTTTGCTTAGAGGCTCACCCACTGGATACATCATTCAGACCCTCCATATTTCCCTGTAGCGGGGGTTTGTGCCAGGAAAGCTCACTGCTGGAAGTGGGTGGGAACTAAGCTGCCTGAAAGACCAGGTGGGCAGGGGAGGCAGTCAGGGGTATGGATAAGGGTAGGGAGGGAGAAAGATAGGGAACAAGAGACACACAGGGAGAGCCATGGGAAACAGATTGGTGGTGGAAAGATGAGATGTGGCAAGGAGGAACCTTCTGGGGAGGTACCCTGGCCTTGGGCAGTAAGGTGCTGCTTAGCGTTCAGGGAATCTCTGCCCTCAGCCATCCTCGGCCTGCAGCTCCAGAGTCCTGTGACTACGCTGCCAGCCCTAAAAGACCTCAAGCTCCCAGTTCTTGGCTTTGCCTGTGCAGAGGGCCTTGTGGTTCTGATTACTTAGAGTAGAACCATCAGCCCTCTGAGGTCTAGGGGAGATAGCCAGTGAGCATACACCTGTGGAAGCGCTTTATGAATCAAAACGTTCTATATCTGTACAAGAAAGGTATTTGCTTGTTTAAATAACACAGTTTTGGAAAAGTGATTTCTGCTTCAATACTCCAACCAAACTGCTGAGCTGGTAAACCAAGGCTTGGGGGCATGAAGGCTATGCAAGGAGGAAGGCTATACTCTGTAACTCGTATTCATTGATGGACAGGAGGCATGTTTCACAAGGACTCCAATGGCTCATGGCACGAGCAAGGGGGCCGCTCACAAAACTTAGCCCCACACCCCACACACAGCCAGTATCAGTGTCTGCCCCTCTTAGGACTCCAACTATCACTGTCTCTCAGCAGGCCCTGCAGCCATGAACCTATTCTAGACCCATACTGCCAGGGACCGCAGCCATGAACCCCAAGAGGCCTGTGGGCATCTGCAATGCAGCTGGTACACCTGAGAAACTGGGTTAATATATATTTTTAATGCATTGTGTATGTGTGTGTGTGTTTGTGTATGTATGATTAAGATTGTATTCATTATTTTCAGGGAGAAGGGAAAGGAGGGAGGAAGAAAGGGAGAGAAGCATCAATGTATGGTTGCCTTTCACCTACCTCCAGGTAAGGACCTGGCTAAGGACCTGGCTGAAGACCTAGCTGAAGACCTGGGTATGTATCCTGACTAGGGAATCGAACCAGAGACCTTTGGGTTCGAAGGTCAGTGCCAATCCACTGAGTCATCAGCCAGGGCTAATTTCAGTTTTCAATAGCCATCTATGGTTGGACCTCAATGCTATAAAGGTTTGAGTTACTCCAAGTTAAACTCTGAGCTGAAGGTAACTCTAATTAAAAGTCCATCATAATTTTTCATGAGTCATAACATGCTAATTCTAAAATTCATGTGTAAGAATACCTACCAAGAAGGGCCAATATAACTTTTAAAAAGAACAAAAGGGGGTTTGCTCTAATTAAACACATAAAAGTCTGGTGTTAGTAGCACAATGAAAAAACATATCCTCTAACCATTAGCCTGGACCTTCACAAATATCTTTAGCCTGTTCAATGATATATCCCAAGTCCTTAAAACAGTGCCTTAAATGTAATAAGTGTTCAATAAATAGTTGTTGAATGAATGAAAGGATTCAAGCACAAACCCATGTTCATGTAGAAACTAGATGGAATTTCAAGTAACCCTGACTGAAGAAAGGACAGACTATTCAATATATTGGTAAGAGATAACTATCTAATTTACAGGGTGTGTACGATCAGCTGGCAATAACTTTGCATCTCCTTATGTCACATGCTTCTTATTAATCTTAAAGAATTATGTTTCTAAGGTTATGATTTAATATCATTGTTTCAGGTATAAAGTATTAAATTCTGAGAGCAATCCTTAAGTCAAAGGAAAATGATGTTAGAGAAACCATAATTTCTGGACTGCATGCAAGGCCAACTGCTAAGGAAATTGTGGACTTCAATAACATCCCTTTACATACAGTCTACAACATGAAGAAGGTGTATGATGCTGATCCTGATGTCACCACACCAACAAGGAAAATGCATAAGGTATACAAAAACCGCCTAAGTCCAGATATTGTATACAGAATCCAGGAGATCATCAATGAAGATCCAGGATGTTTACCTTGGTGTTTTAAGGGAAGTAGTTGTACCGCGGAGGAAGCAAGTCACAAATGGATGTCATTTTATCTTCCAACAAGATGGTGCACCAGCACATAATGCCAAAAAGGTGCAAGAATGTCTCAAGAGTCAATGTTCCTAAATTCTGGTCAAAGGAAATTTGGCTGCCTAGTTCACCAGATGCAAATCCTTTAGACTATTATGTATGCAGTATTTATGAGAGAGAAGTTAATAAACAACCTCTCTGTTAAAGCTAAGACTGAAAACATGATGATGTCCACGGATAAAGAAAAGTTAATTGAAGTGTGCTCAAGATTCTGAAGTCGAATGGAATCTATTATTGCAGCAAATGGAGACTTTTTGAACAATTAAAAAAATAATGACTATGTTTATGTATTTATATATAAGAATACATTTATTTCAAAATATAACACTTTCATGGTATGTTGTTTATTTTACTAAAATTTTGCCAATTGATCACATGCACCCTGTATGTACAATAATAAAAGCTAGATCCCTCACCTTGTACCATTTTCCTAAACAGATTTCAGGTTAAAGTCCAACTGAGTATAGAACAAAACTATGAGTGCGCTGAGGAAAATCTTTTAAATTATATTTATGACTTGGGGCAGACTTTTAAAAAATACAACATGACAAGACCAAAGTAATAAGAAAACACTGATGATTTGACTAATTAAAATTTAAAAGTTGTATAGCATGAAACATATAGTAATACTGTATTGTATATTTGAAAGTTGAAGAGAAAAGATCTAAAAATTCTGACCATAGGAAAAATAAAGTTGTAACTGTGTGATGACAGATGGTAACCAGACTTATTACAGTGATCATTTCCCAATATATACAAACACCAAATATTGTGTTGTACATCTGAAACTAATGTTACATGTCAATTATACCTCAGTTTAAAAATGCAAAAATAAAAATAAAAACTTCCAGTAGACATAAACAAAATTAAAAGATGCATAATTAAAAACCAATGAATTATACCTTTTATAAGAGTGAATTGCATGGTATGTGAATTATATCGCAAAAGGAAAAATTTTTTTAAAAAAGACAAATGACAGGAAGAAAGTATTTGTAATTATAAAAGATTAGTATCAACAAAATATAGAGAACTTGTTAAATCAAAATGACAATAAGCTAATAGAAAAATGAGCAAAAATATAAGAATGGACATTTTATAGAAGAGAAAGATATACATATAGACACTCCATCTTAGAAGTAATCAGGGAAATGCAAATGAAAACAACCAAGAGAGTGTTTCTACTCCTTGATGGGTGATGGGAAGTAGGTGATAACATCAAGTGTTGACAAGCATGTGAGGGAAAAAAGAACTCTGGGGTCCAGCTGGAGAGATAGGAAATGGGTAAGACTGCCTTTAAAGAGTAATTTGCAGTTATTATTTCAATAAAAACATGCCTAAGCCCTAACAATTCCACCTTTAGCTTTCTTCTCTGGAATCTCTCTGGGGAGTTTTTGTAAAAAGTAGATCCACACTCACTGTCCTCATAAATATGGATAAGCACACTTGGACCCTACATACCAGCAAGCAGAAACAAGGTGGTCCATGGTACTGCCAGAGAAGATGCCCAAACAATGCATCATGCATCCAGGTTACAAAGATCCCCATAACCTGTATGCCCAGAGGATGTAGCAAAGTCATATTAACTGCAGTTAATACATGGGCAGGGTTGACTCTGTGCCAGCAGATGCTCTGGGAAATTCACACATCCCCTCGTTTCCTTCTCAAATCATCTGAGGTGGATACTATTGGCCTCAGCCCCATTGTACAGACCAGGCCACTGTGGCACAGAGCTATGCTGCCCAAGGATATTCAGAAAGAAGTAAAAGGGTGAGGCTGGAACCCAAGCAGCCTGACCCAGAGCTGTATTCTGAACCACAGTGGTTTATGGTTCCTAAGAGCACACACATATGCACAGAGAAAGGGATCTGGAAGGGAAGACTCCAAAATGACAAGAGTCAAAGGGGATAATCAAAAAGCTTTCACTTTCTTTGGAGAATGTATTTCATGTACTACACATACAATTAAAACCTAATACAGATTTCCAGTCAAGATAGAACCATAGGTAAACAGTGGTTGCCTCCTCCCACAACCACATCAAAATTACAACTAAACTATCATTACTCAGAAACATCAAAATCGAGTTGAATGGAAATCCAACAACTATGGAATTATATAAACCACATCTATTCAGACTGGTAGGCGTATGGTAGATAAAAAATTTAGAAGGAATTTCAGCAGTGAGTGAGGAGTCTCAGCCCCACATCAGGCCCCCCTAGCCCAGAGTTCCAGTGCCAGGAAGGTAAGTCCCCATCTCAGGCTGCAAAAACCAGCAGGGACTGAGTCATTGGAAAAACTTATGGAGTCCCAAGCAGTTCACCTTAAAGAACCCCCACACAGACTTACTCACACTTACTTTCTCTGAGCTCCAGCACCAGGGTAGCAGTTTGAAAGGCACTAGTGCCATATTGGGGGGAGGGGGAGCTGAAGTGTCTCGCATCAAAACAAAAGCTGAGGGGACAGTTTTCTCTCAGACAAAAGGTGGACAGAGGCCATTGTCCCTTTCTGAGCTCTCCCCCGACAAAGCCATGATGCCAGCAGACAGCTGCCTTATCTGAGACTCCAAAAACCTGGCTCACACTGTTTGCCCCATCCTGGAGATACCCTGAGACTCCATCCCATCCAATTTATAGCCCACCCAAACTGTTAACCACGACTTTTCTATATGAATAGCTGGTCTTGGCTCATTCTTTACAACTTCCTAAATCCTATCAAATAAGCAACAGCCAGCCTCTGTGAGCCCTCAGCCCCTGTACCTCTTGTAAGTGGCCCCAGGCCCAGCACTAGAAGCAGTCAGCCAAGATTCCCAGCTTGGCTAACCTGGGACTCACCAAGCCCAGAACAAGTAGCAGACATCTCAGATTGCTTACAGCTCAGGCAGGGTGGCCCCAGGCAGAATTAAGACTGGAGCTAACCCTGGCCTGCAATACCTGGGCATCTCCAGAGCCTGTACACCCAGTGGATAGCTACAAACTCCATCTGAGTACCACCACCCTGCTCTTACACAACTGATTCTCCATGGAGAGTGGAGGCTGGGGTTCAGTAGTAACAGCCAGTTCTTATAGCTGACTGGCCCAGGTAAATCCTTCCTATTGACTTACCAACAGCAATCCAAGCTCAACTACAAAGGAGGCTGTATCAGTCCACATCAAGGAGGCACCTCCAGTACCCAGTTTGGGTGACAGGGAAGGCTGTGCCCATAGACCCTACAGGACACCAACTACATTAGGCCATGCTACCAAGATGGGAAGTCATAGCAACTCTACCTAATACATAGAAACAAACACAGGAGGCTACCAAAGTAAGGAGACAAAGAAACATGGCCCACATGAAAGAACAGATCTAAACTCTAGAAAAAGAACTAAACAAAATGGAGATAAATATCTATGAGATACAGAGTTCAAAACACTGGTTATAAGGATGCTCAAGGAACTTAGTGAGGACCTCAATAGCTTTAAAAGATCTAGTTAGAAACAATGGATACACTAATTGAAATAAAGAACAATTTATAGGGAAATAACAGTAGAATGGAAAACGCCAAGAATCAAATCAATGATTTGGAACATAAGGAAGCAAAAAACCACCAATCAGAACAACAAAAAGAGAAAAGAATCCAGAAAAAAAAACAAACAAGGATAGTGTAAGCAGCCTGTGGGATAACTTCAAGATTTCCAACATTCACATCATAGGGGTGCCAGAAGGAGAAGAGATCTGTGAAAGAAAGCTTCTCTAACTTGGTGAAGGAGATAAGATATGCAAATCCAGCAAACACAGAGTCCCAAACAAACTGGATGTAAAGTGGCCCATTCTAAGACCTATCATAATTAAAATGCCAAAGGTTAAAGATAAAGCTAATCTTAAAAGCAGCAAAAGAAAAGAAGAGAGCTACCTATAGGGGCATCCTCATAAGACTATCAGCTAATTTCTCAAAAGAAACTTTGCAGGCTGGAAAGGATTGTCAAGAATATTCAAAGTGATGAAAAGCAAGGGCCTACAACCAAGACTACTCTATCCAGCAAAGCTATCCTTTAGAAGTGAAGGGCAGTGCTCACTTCAACTGCACATATACTAAAAATAGAAGTGAAGGGCAGATAAAGTGCTTCTCAGACAAGAAAGAACTAAAGGAGTTCATCTTCACCAAGCCACTACCATATGAAATGTTAAAGGGACTTATTTAAGAAAAAGAGGACTATCAAAACTGTGAACAATGAAATGTCAATAAATACATTATCTATTGATAATTGAATCTAAAAAAACAAACTAAGCAAATAAGAACAGAGATAGAATCATGGATACGGACAGCATTTTGATGGCTGGCGGGTGGAAGGGGGTTGTGGGGAATACATGAAGAGGTCAGGAGATTAAGAAGTACAAACCGGTAGTTTACAGAATAGACAAGGGGATATAAGGTATAGGCATGACCCATGGACATGAACAACGGTGTGGGGATTGCCTGAGGGAGTGGGGGGGTGGGATTGGGTGGAGGGGGGCAAAGGGGGGAAAATTGGGGCAATAGCATAATCAATAGAAAATAGTTTTAAAAAACTAGTATAAATAGAAGATGGTCAAAGGGGGATAAATGGTGATGGAAGGAGACTTGACTTGGGGTAGAGGACATGTAACAAAAATGCAGCTGAACTCATAAGGCAGGATGAACAAAATAAGAAGATAAAATAATAAAATAAAAATGGTTTATTCAGGTGCTGTGACTTGGGAGAACATTGGGCTCCTGTCTCAAGCCCAAGGTCCTTATAGGGATAGGGAGGGGAGGTCTATTGTTCTATCCAATTATCTTGCTAGCTTTTAGTGTACTTGTATCCTGCCCATTCATCATTGTAGCTTTTGGTATGCTAGGCCCTGTTAATTTATTTATCTAGATTTTGGTACCCTCTGTGTAAGAACCTCCCCCTGCCTGCCATCTTGGCCAAAGTATGGGAGACTCCCCAGTGCTCCCTGCCTCTGTGGTATCAGAGTCAGTGGGGTGGGGTAGAGGTCCTGCAAGACCCACTATCAGGAAGCCTGGAGATTCTGTAGTAGCCTTTAGCCCACCTTCCAACACTGGACATAGAACCTGCATATCCAGGGAGCTGGCTGGAATCTATGGGGCAGCACTGGAACCCAGTGTACCTGTGTTTTCTACATAGCCCCTGCATGGCCCACTTCTCTCAAGTAGCCAGCCTAGCCCACATTCACCCTGCCTCTGGCTGCCTGATCTCTGGTAGTCTATGGTTAACAATCACACAGTACAATATACAGGGTATGCGCAATCAACTGGCAATAACTTTGCATCTCCTTATATTTCATGAGCTTCTTATTAATTTTGAAGAACTATGTTTCTAAGGTTATGATTTAACATCATTGTTTCAGGTATAAAGTATTAAATTGTGAGAGCAACCCTCATGTCGAAGGAATACAATGTTAGAGCAACCATAATTTCTGGACTGCATGCAAGGCCAACTGCTAAGGAAACTGTGGACTTCAATAACATTCCTTTACATACGGTTTACAACATGAAGAAGGTGTATGATGCTGATCCTGATGTCACCACACCAACAAGGAAAATGCATAAGGTATACAAGGATCACCCAAGTCAAGATATTGTACATAGAATCCAGGAGATCATCAATGAAGATCCAGGATGTTTGCCTTGACGTTTTAAGGGAAGTAGTTGTACTGTGGAGGAAGCAAGTCACAAATGGATGTCATTTTATCTTCCAACAAGATGGTGCACCAGCACATAATGCCAAAAAGGTGCAAGAATGTCTCAGAGTCAATGTTCCTGGATTCTGATCAAAGGAAATTTGGCTGCCTAGTTCACCAGATGCAAATCCTTTAGACTATTATGTATGCAGTATTTATGAGAGAGAAGTTAATAAACAACCTCATTCCTTAGCTGTTTAAGCTAAGACTGAAAATATGATGATGTCCATGGACAAAGAAAAGTTAATTAAAGTGTGCTCATGATTCCAAACTTGAAGTCTATTATTGCAGCAAATGGAGACTTTCTGAACAATTTAAAAAATAATGACTATGTTTATGTATTTACATATAAGGATAAATTTATTTCAAAATAAAACACTTCTGTGGTATGTTGTTTTACTAAAATCTTGCCACTCTATCACGCACACCCTGTATAAATGATGTATTATAGAACTGAAACCTATATAATTTTTTAACCAATGCCAGCCCAATTAAGTCAATAAAAAAGTGAAAAAAAAAAAAGAAAGAAAAAACCTAAAACCTAGTAGAGCTAGAAACAATCTATTGGGTGGTTAAGGGAGACTTTTTTCTGGTCTCCACCTGTCCACTCAGCTGGGAATCCCATATCAGGACAGTGTCTAACAAGGATGGGGTAAGCTTGGAAGCTAGGGAAACCCTCAGATTATCTTGACCTCCCCCAGGAAGGCATAAGTCTGGATCTAAGTTGATCTAGGAACTAGCTGTGCCCTGGAGCAGGTAGGGTAGACTTTTTGGACAGATCTTAGGATGAGCTCAGCAGGACATGACCTTTCCTGTCCAGTGTGTTGTTCCAAACACAACTTGCACAGGGCTGATCCTTACATGCAGCAGGCCACAGGCAGATGAAAGTCTCAGGAAAGAACATCTTTGGCAAATGTCAGGTGTCCAAGATTCTTAGTTCTTAGGTGAGTGAGGACCAATAGCCCCCAGCTCCCTGACTGCCCTCATAGGAATGTGACATTCTCTCTTCCCGCCCTCTGGGATAGGTCTCTGAATCCCCCAGATGTACTGTACTAGTACTTCCACCAGCACCAGGTGCCCACAAGACTCCCCCAGTTTAGGAGCTGAGAAAGCAGGAAAGTGTAGTGAATATGTAGAAGAAACCACTAGGCAGCTTGGTAACGTCCGCAACCCTGGAGGAGTCAGAACTAGGCTGGTGTCTGGTGGCCCCAACCCTGGAGGCCCTATGGAGAGAAGTGATGTGAAACCAGAGCCTGACACCATCTCCTCCACAGGAGTGTCCAGCCCCTTCCCCTTTCACTTGCTACATTTGGCAGTGCTAAGAATAGCCTGCTTTTAAGTACCAGCATCCTTCCTTAGGTTTACTGTCAGAACTGCCTCTATGTCAACCTTCTAGAACCCATGGCAGGTAGCAGCCACTGAATAGACTCAGTTCACACACCTCCCAAAGGGCCTGGCCTCGAAGCTGGCTAAGACTTTTGCTACCATAGGTTTACCTGTGTTCTAATGCCTCTGACATGTGCCTCCAAATCCAGATTGCACACCAAATACATCACACCTTTTTTCAAAGAACTTCATGCTCCACATCATCCAGAAAAAAAAAAAATCCAAACCCTAGAGCCTGGCATACACAGCCAGGAATGGCATTATACACTGCATCAGCCTTTACATCAAGTTTCCTTGATGAGCACTTACTGTGTACTGGTCACTGTTCTAGGTGCTGACAGGGCCCCAAAGTCATGTTGCTAAAGCACAGAGAAACTCCTGATTCTGCTCTCTCTACAACACTCCTCACCGGGCTCTAATTCCCCCAGCAATAGCACTGGTTGTACCAGACACTGCTGCTATAGGGCCACTCTCACAAGCGCTCAACAAAAGGCACTGGAGCATGAGAGAAAGGCCCTGGCCAAGGTCTCCTGGGTGTCACTGCCCTGCCCTACTCTCTCCTGCAGGGCTGGCAGGCACTCACTTATTGAAGAGGTTGAGGCCAATGCGATAGTGCCTCTTGCGGATGACGTCATTGCTGAAGGCAGGTGAGTCCCAGCTGTTGCGGGTCTCCTTGTGGTAGGTCTGCTTGCTGAGGGTCTGCTCCCGCAGGCTGTCCCGGGATGATGACTCAGAGCTGCAGTTGATGGTATCATTGGAGTTGGAAGTGCTATTGATGCTGTCATTGTCCCCATCAGAGTAGTCTGACTCAGACTTGCTCTGCCTGTTGGCTGAGCCATTGATGGCCAGGTGACCATCAAGGGGCCTGGAAGGCTGGGGCCGCAACTCTGGCTCCTCCCGGGGTAGGCCCTTAGCAGGGCCACTGTGGAAGCCATGCTTGGGGCTGCCCTGCTGTCCACCAAGACTGCGCTCATAGGTGCTCTGCCTCTTGACCGAGCCACGGTCTGAGCGATCACTGAGGTCCACAGAGCTGTCACTGGGCGGCTCAACAGTGAGCAGTGGGAGGTGCTCCACCCTCAGCCGCTGCTCCTGTTGCTCAAGTGATGGTGTGCTCTGGCAGCTAGTGTCTGTGTCCCCCTTGTCATCCTTGTGAGCCAGGGCCCAGTAGTCCTGGGTGGCATTCCCAGCCTGTAGTTGCAGGTCTAATTCAGCACTGGATGGCCGGTGCCCTGCCTGTGAGAGGGGCAGGGGTGGTGACAGTTCTTCCTCATCTATATACAGGGTAACGTCGCTGTATGAGGCTGTCATCTCATCCAGTTTGTGGTGGTTCATGGTTTGCAAAGCTACCTGGGGCTCAGTGTCCCGGGCTCGTCCTGTGTCAGTGACTGATGCCTCCTCAGCATGAAGGCTGCGGCAATTGAGGGCATCGTCGATGGACTCAGCCAATGATTTCACCTGCCGAGAGAAGGCATCCTCCAGCTCAGTGATGGCATCTGCGAAGTCACTGGATGGGGCTGAAGACTTGAGGGAAGGTGGTTCACCAAAGTTGCTACACTCAGATGGCATCAGGGTCCCCAGTTGAGAGCCATCATTGGTCACTGAGACCTGCTTCCCTTCAAAGTAGGAGCTGTGCATCTTCTCAGGCCCCTCAAAAGAGAACTGCATCCTCATGTTGGACAGCACAATCCGGCGGGACATGCGGTTCTCTGACATGGAGCTGCGCAGGCGCTCGAAGTTTTTGTTCATCTGGTACTGGCGAAAGGCTGTCTGGATGGTGCGGGCCGCATGGCGGGTCACAAGGCGTCCCCCATACTTCCGTTCTAGCATCTCCACCTGGAAGGGAAAGGAAAGGAAAGTGAAGGCATTCCTGAGTGCTGGAGCAGCACAATACCTACAGGCAGTCATTCCCTTTCCTCAGCCCCATAGCGGCACCACCTGGGAAGACTTCAGCACATCCCACAACTGTTTAAAACAATCACTGGAGCATGCTGATGTGCAAAATCTGGGTTCCAATGTAAAATAAGATGGAGAAACACAACATTAAAGTTAAAGCAAGTATGTTTCCTTACAAGAATCCTCAGAACCTTTAAAAAGTGGTGATATTATAAACTTTGGCCACAGAAGCCTTGGTCCTCATGCATCTTGTGGTATGCAGCTTAATACAACTTTGGAGATGTTGGAAAAGGTGAAGGCACTCCCTGCCCTGAGACAAGGAACCAAGGCATGTGCAGATGAAAAGAGCTGCCAAGCCCTGGCTGGTGGCACAGTGGACAAGGCACCGGCCTATGAACCCAAAGGTCACTGGTTTGATTTCCAGCCAGGGTACCTTATCTAAGTTGCAAGCCAGGTCTTCAGCCAGGTCTGTAGCTGGAGGCAGGTGAAAGGCAACCATATATTGATGTTTCTCTCCCTCTCTTCCTCTCTCCTTTCCCCTCTCTCTGAAAAATAATAAATAAAATCTTAAAAAAAAAAAAAAAGACCTCAGCAAGATCCTGATGCTGAGCATTGATTGGCCGCAGGTTTCAAGCTGTTTCCTCTCTATGGCACCAACAGTGCATTTTTGCTGACCTGGGGAAGTCACTAAATTTTTGGGAGGCCTGAATCACCAAAGGCTTCAAGGCCAGATGCCTGGATTTTAACCCTGGTCCTGCTCAGAGACTATGCTGATCACTAAATGAGACGGAGGCAAGTGCTCAGTGCATGCCAAGCTCAGAGACAATTGGTGCTACAAAATCCTCAAGTGTATTCCTGGAAGGTGATGACAGATTATGGGGTTCCCAAGTCCCTTCACTGTACAGATGAGAAACTGAGGCCCAGAGAAGAACCTAAAACCCAGAGTTGGAAGCCAACTATCACTCTCTAGCACAGATCCTGATGGCCCTTCTCCTTGAGTTTAGAGATGGGGCAGGGCTACAGGCAGGCAAGAAGGACTGGGACACTCCAATGTGACACATGGGCTTAAGTCCTCAGGCTTATGCCAACCCACTTGTGATCAAGGATATCCCTGAAGGCTGTTCCTCGTGCCTTGACCCTGAGTAAGAAACAAATGTACAGTTGGAGCTAGAGCCTGCTTGGCAGGAACCCAAGAGAAGGAATTGGTTTCCCTCAGGTAGCCAGGCAGAGCAGCACATGATGTGAGGCCAGGAGCGAGTCACACTGCTCAGGGAGACAAAGCACTACACCCTGCTCATCTAGGTCCCACCTGCCTACTCCATGCTGGGCATCATGCCAAAGTTGGCAGCACAGAGAGACAAGATCCCTGCTCTCAAGAATCAAAGAGTTTATCAAGAAGAACAGACAGAGAGACACAAATGTCACTGAAATAAAGCCAAACAGATGCTAGAGTTGGGAGACAGAGTTACTCAAGAGCTGCTGTGGGGGCTGGGAGGGGAATGGCTCACAGCCTCATATACCTGAGTATGGGTACTGGTCTCCTCACTGGCCAGCTGGTGGCCTGTTCACCTATCTTGAAAGTAAGAGCATACCCAGCTCCAGAAGACACTCATCTCAGGGATGCCAGCTCCCCCACAAATGGAACACTCCAGCTCTCTGGGGTCCACAGGAGAAAAGGAACAGCAGGGTAAGTAGAACAGCTATCTTAGCAGAACAGGGTGGGGAATAAGTAAGGTGAAGGAGTGGAGGTGGGTGGTGGAGTACATGTGACTCCAACTGATTGTTGAAAGCCTGGCCAGACCCAGAGTCAGCCAGGGTAAGTATTTTCTCTTTCACCCTAAAGGTGATACTTCCACATCTATAAGCATAATTTATTATTATCTTTATTATTATTATTATTGTTTCAGTTTTGAATGGAGTTCTGAAATCTCACAAGACCAACAAAGGGCACAAGGTTGAGCTCCTGTAAGCCATCTCTTCTCCCAGGCCTGCAGTCCAGGGCCCCTTATGTTAGCCTTAGCGAGGGGTAGGGTCATGATGCCAGGGCCACCAGCTCAGGCCCAGAGCTCACTTCAGGGCCTATTTTCTCTTGCTGACTCTGGATCTCACAAACTAAGCAGCAATCCTCTTTGTCTGAGACTGGCTTCCCAAATCTGAGGGCGCAGGGGAGGCAGAGAAGAGGGACTTTAGGAAGGCAGCAATGGGTCCTGTGTTTTGTCATCAAAGTCCCTTTCAGTCCCTCCTACCAGGCCTTCCCCAAAGAATACAAACTGAGCCAGCCCTGCTCTTTCTCATCCCCCAGACTTACTGTGGACATTCTTCCCTCTGGTCAATAATCCACTCAAGGCCTGCTCTGAAATTTTATTGGGACACAGGGGAAAAGATCAAATAAGTATGTGCTCACCTGATATTCACAATGATGGACAGTCTTCAGATACTCATAAGGATGCACACTTCTAAGAGGAGGCCCAAAGAATTAGTGTGACAAGAAGCCAATCTTAGCCATGTCTCTCCCATCAAGCCCTAACTCTCCCTTTACAGGGGCACTTCTCATCAGCAGGGAAGAAAAATTGAGAGAAACACACTCTTCCATAAAGCAGAACTACTACCTCTCAATGACTTATGCCTCCAGTTCTTGCTGACCATAACTATCAGAGGTTCGGGGGCCAGACAGAAAAGCCATGGTTTCCCATTGGGTTCCTTTCATTTAAACAGGTCTTTGCATTACCCAGACTTGAACTCCTTTTGGAATCAGGCACCCTATATTCATCTGGCAATCTCATGTAATCTGTTCTCGTCCCACTTTTGTCTTACCAGGAAGCTCAGCACAGAGTCAAATGCTCAGTGGCCCTCAAAGTCACTTCCTCACTCACCTTTCACTACCTCTTCCCTGGCACCCTCTCTCCCAAGTTCATTCTGTTTCAGGGCCTCTCATCTGCTATTACCTCTTGCTGGAAAGCCCCTTCTATAAAAACCCGGTTTTAATGCCACCTTAGAGAGGTCTTCCCCACTACCCTTACCCAATGCTATCTCCTATAATCATTCAATTTCTTTCCCCTATTTCATAATCTCTATAATGTATGTATCACTTTCTGGAATTAAACTGTGTCTTTATTGCTAACTTGTCCACAGTCCATCTCCTGGGCTACAGTGTCAGCTCAAGAGCTAGGTCATGATCTTTGTCCACTGTTGACTCCCCAGTACCAAGTCTGGCACAGGTGGACATTTGATTAATATGTATGGGTAAAAATGAACAGCTGTGGTCATACAGTATTAGGCTGTATGAAGTACATGATTGTTTCTGTAGGCGTCTATTAAGTCCTAACCTTTGTCATTTCTATTTTAATGGTACTGCTGCACATGTTTTTATTATAAATTATTTCTGATCCACTTTGAATCTAGGTATAATTGATAAATAGAACAGGCTGTTCACCCCACTGCTGTGGGCCTGTTCATGGGGCCTAATAACACAGGGGTAGGGGATTAATTGCTCCCACAGACTGAGAAGGGGCAATTTGCTATTAGGCTCTTGCCACTTGCTCTCTCCCCTCTCAGTACCAACTCACAGGTAGAAGAATTAACAGAGATCAGGGCTGAGGTTAGGCAGGGCTGTCCAAAGTCAGAACCCAATACCAAGAGCAGGAGAGGGGGTGCTAGTGTGGAAAGACCCACCTTGGGCAGTACCCACAATGCTCCCCTGAGAAGTCAGGGCCATACCAGGCCCAGACCTCTGCTCCAAAAAAGACAACTAGGAAAATTGGAAGCAGATTAAGGGCAGCCAGGTTTTGGGGAAGATGGGGGCAGAAGGAAGGGCAAGATGGCTGCTACAGCCTAGTGTCTGAGAGACTGGTGTCCTAGGGCCAGGCAAGTGCAGAGGTGGCTGCTAATAACCCAAAGGAGATAGCCCAAAGCTGAGCACCCAGGAGCTAGGCAGAGTCAGAGAGATAACCCAGTCCTGCATGCTTGTACAACTGTTCCCAGAAACCTGGATCTTCTCCTAATGCCTGGAACTTTACCTTGAAGCTTCATACTTAAATTCTTGTTAAAGTGCCTACTATGTGTCTGCACTCTGATGCCCTGAAAGTATGAACTCTCTGCCCCACCCTGCTAATGACCTCCTGTTCTCTGTTTTCCCACCCACCATCACCCAGCCGTGACAGGCCTTTCCCCTCTTCCCTCCTTCTTGGAGCTCAGCTAGGTGGTGGCACCAGCCTCACTCAGCACATAGGTGCTGACCTCACAGTGTAAGTGTGGGGTCAAGGCCCCTCAAAGAGGAAGCATAGCCTTTAATAAGGTGGTTTCCCACAAGAATGCTAACTTATAAACTGGAAGGGATATAATAAGCAACCTCTCCTCTCCAGCTGTTGTGGGACTTGGTGTTCTTTTCAGAGTAAGATCTATTTCTATTGTAAATTGACCTCCCTACCTTCTTTCCAGTGGCTCCCTGAAAAGACTTCTCAAGGGTCAGACTTCTCCTGGGGACTTAGAACCTCCAAAGCTGGCCACACAACCTGTGTACCCTTGTGGTGTCAGGCCTTGAAGCCTGTACCCTCAGCAGAGCCCTTGGGCTCCAGGCATTAGGGTTGGAACAGGGCAGAGGCAACGGTCTAACAGAATAAATGTCTATCATCTATTCTCTTCACTCTGAATTCCTCCATGCCTTAGGAGGGGCAAGTTAGTTCAGGCTGAGGCAAAGGTCACATTCTTTAGAAGTATGCACCTCACTCATACTTCCATGTGTTGGAGAATGCAGAACACCAGTATAAAAGTTGAGAGACTTCTGCTATCCCAGCAAAGGGCCACATCATACCTGGGAGGACATGTGTCAGGCAGAGTACCTCTGCTGCCTGTCCCCAAGTGGCCAAGAGGCTGGATCTGCCTACCTGCTTGTCCTGCAGGTCTGAGGAGAGCTCATAGCTTTCGGAGAGGGAGCGTGAGCGCTTGATGGCCTCCTCCTCGGCCTGCTTGCGTAGGACAGAGGTTGAATGCTGCAACTTGGGCCTCCGCATGCGCTGCTGCCCCAGTGGCCCAGAATACAGTCCACAGGTGCCCCCAGACGTATGCTCGTAGTGGTCAGGGCTCAGGCTGGAGCCAGGCACTAAGGGACTCTGGGGATAGGCTGATGGACTATCCAATGACGTGCAGGTCTCGCTGCCGGGGGCCTCACCTTCCACGCTGCAGAAGAAAGAAGACAAGCCTCCTGTGAATAGGAACCCAGAACCCAGGACCTTTTAGGACACAAGGAGTTAGGAGGCAATGACAGTCAAGAAGCAGCCTACTGCATTGCAGTGGGATTCCTTAGCACCCAGTCTTCCTAATTCCTCCTCACTCTCCTAGAGTTGATCAACCCCATGCAGATAGAGGGTCTCTGCCAAGACTCTCTGCCCTGCATCTTTCTGAGGCTTACCTCCCCCAGGTTTCATTTGCTCTGCAAAACTCACCAGCTTCTGACACTTTACTAATTGATTTTGCTTACTATCCATCTCCTACACAAAAAATGCCAACTTGTGAGGACAGAGGTTTAGCCCATTGATTTACTGAGGACCCCAATGCCAAGAGCAGGACCAGCACTCAGTAGGTGCTCAGTAAATATTTATTTACTGACTGAATGGATCTTTTCACTTTCTCTTTTTCACTCTGACCACCTGCATTAAGTAAACCACTGATTTGTATACCTTTTTTAAAAAACAGTAATTAACAAAAAAGTTACACTTTACTGCACACCTACTCAGAGTTCATGCATTGTGCTGATGTTTGATATGGGCTGAATTGTGGCCCCCCAACCCAGGTTGATCTCTAACTCCCAGAGTACTTCAGAATGTCTGTATTTTAAGGCAGGATCTTTAAGATATAATTATGTTAAAATGAGGTCATTAGGGTTCTAATCCAACTAAGGACTAGGGTTCTAATCCAACTAATCTAATCCAATAAGATTAGGATACAGATATACACAGAGGGATGACTATGTGAAGACATGGCAAAAAAAGCAGCCATCTACATGTTAAGGGGAAAGATCTCAAAGTAATTAACCCTGCCTACTACACCTTGATCTCAGATTTTCAATCTTTGAAATTTAAAGCCATCTAGCCTGTGACACTAATTCACAACCTGTCTGAGGTTGAACAGATAGTATTAAAGCCCAAGTTGGTGGGACTTCCAAGACCAGGTGTTCTCATCCACCTCACTACACTTCATCCCCAGGATGTGTACACATCCTCCCAAAATTCCAAGCACCAATTAGGAAGGAAATAATTGGGGGAGACAGAGAGGGGCTGCTATCCCAAATTCATGAATTTACCTGATAGGCATTGGCTCTTGCTACAGACTGCTTTTTAGCATTGGAGAAAGAAAGAAGACATTTATATGACATTTCTAACACAGCTTCTAGTATCCTCTAGCCATGCCTTTCCATTTGCTAGTCCCTGTAGGACATCACTCAATCTTTAAAAACCCCTAGGGCGAGGGCAGGGTCTCTCTGGAAGTAGCCCAGTACTTCCAGAGGAGTGATACAGGCCCTACCCAGGCTATAGTCCTTCTTCAGTGGTTTGGAATATGCCTTTTCCAGAGCCCTCAGAAGTAATCATCCTCAAAGGAGCACATAACCTTGTTAACTATGCTGAACCTTGTTTTCTCTCACCTTCACATAATCTTTCTCATTTCCCCTCCTTAATTCCAAATGTATAAAAGAAACTGCAAAACTTACTCTCCAGACAAACTGAGATATTGCTTATCAGAATATGTCATTAATTTGGCTCAAATAAATATTTACAATTCTCTATAGATTTGGACCATTTCTTACATTAACATTTACTTGGCATAGTCTGCAGCATTCTGAAGAAGCCGTTCTCCCCATCACCCTGCGGACCTGTACCCTGGTGCTAGATACCAGCAGGGCTCATCGTACCCCACAGGCTCCCTGCTTCACACTGGGTAAACTTTTAAGTTTTCTCTTGAAATCCTAGACTTGCCTGTTTTAGGTAGCAGGTCCTGACAGTTAGGGCCAGAGACGTCATGTTGCCTACCCAGAAACCTGCCACCTGTGTCAAAACTTGTAAAACAGGCTGTGGTCAGCAGTCACATGGTCTTGGGAACTGGCCTGCAGTCTTACAGGACCTGAGCCAACCAATATCTGTGCTGAAACAAAGTACCCATCACCAGCCATGTACCAGATCACGAAGTTCCCTATTGTCAGAGGCAACTGAGGCATAGCTGCCAGCATTCTCCTGAGACCTAGTTTCTTTCCCCTTGAGCATTTCCCAGGAGCAAGGGCCATAAATATCCTGGACTTTCTGTCCCCACAGCAACTATCCCTGACCAAAGGACATTGTTGTTTTACCTACATGCTCAACTCTGGAGCTGACCAGCAGGGTGACTCAGCCTCCCTGGGGGTCTGCTCCATACCCTCAAAAATCCTCCTACCGGTTCCTTTGCTGCTGTTATCTGCTCAGACTCAGCCTGCCCGCTTGAACATCCTTCAGTAAAGGCTTTGAACTGGTCCACCCAACTCCTCCCTTCTTCCAGGCACAAACCTAACATTGACTTTAGCTGTTCTTAGAAAAATTTAAAAAATATCTCTGGGTTGGGATCATCCAGAGAAAGAAGTGAAAAACGGCTTACTGCCTTTAATTATTTTTTAATTGGATTGCCTACTGGAAGTCTGAAAAAAATTCTAGTTAGCGCCAAAAGAGAAAGAACACTTGTTTCCCCAACCTGAATCTTAGATGACTAAGAATCTTTATGGAATTGCCTGAGGAAATATTTCCTGTAGGGTATGATGTAGTTCATCTAGAGATGTGTACTTAAAGGCTGGTTTTCTCTAGAAATTTGTTCAGAATCAACAGATCTCAAAGGAAAACTAAAATTAACATGGAAAATTCTGTCTCTGAAGCCAAGTACCACAATCATTGGCCTCCCATGAATACCCTTGTAAGGTCCTTTGTTACTTCTAATCATTTCCTTGCACAATTAGAAAAAGCTAGGTGTAAAATCAGGCAGAGTAAATGGAAAACATTTAATTGGTCTTTCAAAGCTTCAAAAAGAGTACTTAGATAAATGGATCAACCTGTAATGTAACTTGAGAGGCAACCCAATTCTTTTGAGGTATTAAAAATGTATCTCCTTATTTTAAAAAATAATTTTATTTCAAGGAAATATGATACGGATTTAATAAAAGAAGAAAAGCTCTGACTTCTCCAGGACATTTA
Source organism: Noctilio leporinus (assembly GCA_004026585.1). NCBI lineage: Eukaryota > Metazoa > Chordata > Mammalia > Chiroptera > Noctilionidae > Noctilio > Noctilio leporinus. The sequence continues at coordinate 3,995 of PVIW01007360.1, read as the reverse complement.
ACATGAGTCAGTTCAGTGAAATCAACTGTACCAGTGGCCAGTATATTCTTCATCAGCATGCGCTGTTTGGCTATGTTGCATCTTAAAAATCTCAAAAAAAAAGTTGGTCTTTTCTGTATCCAATAGGTGTTTTTTCTCTACAATAATACCCTGATACTTAAAAGTAAGTTGTGTACAGTACAGGAGATTTCAGACTGGGACACCAGGGAAAGCTAGAAAGCCACCCCCAAGGAGGTGGAGAGGCCCAAGATGGAACCCTTGTGACCCAGAGGAAAGGCAGTTCTCATCTGTGAGGGGGTGGGGCTGGCGCCAACCATAAACTGCTGAGTTGCATCTCCCTGCAGCACTAACTGCCTCCACAGACCCCACTCTTCTAGCCAGAGATCCGGACACATTCAGACCTTGAAGGCTCTTCCAGGAGGCAACGCTAAGCCTCAACTTGACATACCCATACCCTAGACATCCTTATTTTAAAAGGGGAAACTTAACTTTTCAAGGATAGATACAAATTTTAAGTTTTTATCTCAAATGCTAAAAAAAAGATTTGAATCCAACTGTTCTTTTGTAGACTACTGAGTTTTTCTTCTTATGGCTAAAGGTATCTTGGTCTATGTATTTCTATATACGTATGCTGTAAATGTGAAATATCTTTCTACCTCTGGATGATATTGTTAAAATTAATTTAATAAACTAAAGATAATTGATTTTGAAGGCAAGCATTTGTAATGATTGGGTATTCTAAAGTTCTCAGAAATACAAAAACTAACCCAAAAGCTTTTTAAGTTCACATGATCCAAAATTAACCTTTAGTAAACAAAGTTAAAGTTTGTTGGCTATAGAACAGAAATGTCTCTCAAGTTATTGGTATTCAATATAATATTTATATTTACCCAGTTTAAAATAATAATTCATGGTAATAATTGACTTTGATATCTATGAAATGTTTCTAGAGATTATAAAACATCATAAATTTGAGAGAAAGATGGCAACAGAGTGGAGAGCAGTGCTGATGGAGATCTCGAGTGCCAGAGCAGCTGGAGGACAGCATAGGGAGCACAAGATGTCTGCAGGTCCCTAAGAATTGGAGTGGTAAGCATCTGGACTCAGGGGAGCACAGCCCAGAGGCTGCAGAGACCAATAGGAGAGCAGAAGAGAGAGTTCCAAACTGGCCAGCGGCCAAGATTGGCTCTGGGCAGTGGCAGCTATGCCCAGAGGGGTGGCTCTGACAGCTTCAGGCTCCCTGGTGACTAGAAATCAGAGCAGTGAAGTGTGGACAGTGAGTGTGAACTCCAGAGGGAATGAGGAATTGAACTCCTGCAGGGGAGGGACTGTGTGAGAGCCATGTTCTGGAGGCTGAGGCAGGAAGCTCCTGACTGGGTCAGAGGCAGAGGAGGAGAGACCAAAGGGGAGCAGGGTGGGGAGCAGTGAAGTGCACCAGCCATGGTGGTGAGAGGGCTGAAAACTGTACCCCTGTGCCACACAGGGAGAGGGCAGCTCAGGGCCCCAGCGAGGTGGTGGGCACCCACACCAGTGCACAGGTTCCCACAAAAACTCGAAACTGAGGAGGGAATATGGCGACAGAGTAGAGAGCAGTGCTGATGGTGTTCTCGAGTACCAAAGCAGCTAGAGGACAAGATAGGGAGCGTGAGACGTCTTCAGGACCCTGGGGATTGGAACGGGCAGCATCTGGACACAGGGGAGCAGAGCCCAGAGGCAGAGGAGGCCAGCAGGACAGTAGGTGAGGCGTTCCCAACCGACCGGCAGACGGGCCGAGGTCGGCTCTGGGCAGCGAGGGCAAACGCCGTAGGGAACGCGGAATTGAACTATTGCAGGGGAGGGACTGTGTGAGAGACTCACTCCGGCAACAGGGAGAGGAGGCTCCATGCGGGGCTAGAGGTGGAGGAGAAGAGTCCTGCGGGAAGCCGGAGCGGGGGAGAGGGAAGAGCACCAGCCTGGGCAGCGAGAGAGCTGAAAACAGTGCTGCTGGGCCACCGGGGAAACAGCAGCTAGAAGCCCCTGCGAGGGGGGAGGCCCAGCCCTGCGCAATCACACAGGCCCCCAGGCTCCGCAGGAAACTCCAAACTGCGAGCCGCCGAGCCTGGAACTAGTTGCGGGGGTAATTGACCTGCCATTGCCAGAGACAAAGGCCGCAACGCCCACGCCTGGGAGGGGCTCACCACAGAGGCTGCATAAAGGACCCCGAGGAGAGCTGGTTGGCTTGGAGGAATGGTGTAGGCGGACCCCGGACAGTGGTGACAGACAGGGGCGGCCTCCTCCCGGAACTGCGGGGGCGGGGCCAGTCATCACAGGGACCAGCAAAGTTACTGGCTGCCCTGCAGAAGTGCTGGGTGCGCATCCTGGCCAGGAACCTCCTCCAGGAGTGGGAGGGGGCTCCCTGCGGGCTCCAGAACACCTGCAGCCCTAAAATCCAGCCAGGCTGCGGAAGGCCCAGCCTGCCTGGGGGTGGACGCTCAGAATCAGCCCTACTGTGACAATCAGAGGCCCTGCCACACGCCAAGACCGGCTAGAATATAGACTGTAAAGTCCTGATCAAGAAAAACAGGCAGCATCAGGAAAGGGATTGCTGCCAATCTCAAGCACCTGAATTATACCGAGAGCAATATGAACTATTAAGCCCCAACATATCCTTTGCAAAAGTTACTTCTCACATATTCTTAATCCCCACCATACCTCAATCCACCTAAGTACCCAAGACCCTCCCCCTACTCTCGAATGAAAGTCTACTCAATCTGTGGCTATAACGCATTCCCAGTCCTCAATCTAAGTATTCCTCCCTTCCCCAGCCTTTCTAAACATTTTCTTTATTCTTTTCTTCCTTCTTTTTTTTTTTTTTTAATTTTCCTTTTCCTTTTCTTCCTGGTAAAGCCCACAGGTTCTGGCTCCACCTGGACCAATCAGAAATCATAAAGGGGAAACACACAGCTAAAACCTTTCTTTATTAATACTGATTTTTCTTTGTCTTGTGACTTTCTCCCCTCATCCTTTTTTTTCTTTCTTTCTTTCTCCTTTCTTTTCTCCCTGATAAAACCCACTGGTGTTGGCTCCACCTGGACCAAACAGAGACCATAAAGGATGAACAGACCCCTAAACCTTTTCTTTATTAATATTGATTTCTCTTTCTCTTGTGACTTTCTCCCTTTTTTTCTTTCTTTATTTTTTCTTCCTCTGCTAAAAGCCCTCAGGTCCAGGCTCCATCTACTCCTGTCAGGGATTATTAAGGGTGAACAGCCATCTAAACCCTTTCTTCTTATTATTATTATCATTTTTATTACTTGTTTTCTTCTGAAAAAATTTTTTTTGTTTGGTTTGGTTTGGTATTTTGTTTTTGGCTTTTTTGTTAGTTTGTTTTTGATTTTGTTTTTGTTTCTGCTAAAAGCCCACAGGCCCAGAATACAACCAGACAGCCCAAATAAAGGACACACCAAGAACAGCAAGTGGAGAAAATCTGGGAGACGGCAACACAGAACTCCATAAATCTCCTATCACAGAAAGGTGCGCAACTAAGGCAAGGAAGCAAAGCAGGTTAACCCAAGGAAAGAACACAAATAAATAAATAAATAAAGAGCAAGCAAGAACAGACACCCAAAATGGGGAAAAAAAGAATCAGTCCATCACCAAAAGGAAAGGAAGAATCCCCAGAAAGAACACAAAATGAAACAGAGGTACCTGGAATATCAGATAAGGAATTCAAAAGAATGATGGTAGAGAAGCTCAGTGAGCTCAGCCACATCAAAGAAAACTGGAAACAACTCCAGGAGAACTACAAAGAACTCCGGGGAAATTACAAAGAACTCCAGGGAAGTTACAAGGAACTTACTGAGAACTACAACAGCATGAAAAAGGACATGGAAACTATCAATAAGTGCCAGGAGGAAATGAAGAATACAATTTCTGAATTGAAGAATACAGTAGAAGGAATCAACAGTAGGCTAGAGGAAGCAGAGGACCGGATCAGTGAGTTGGAGGATAATGTA
>PVIW01007359.1:0-73917 GCA_004026585.1 Noctilio leporinus | reverse complement strand
ACATCCATCCCCTTTTTGCTCCCCTCTGTCCCCCTCCCCCCCCACCCATTCCCCCTAAAGTCAATCCCACCTGTTGTCCATGTCCATGGTTCCTTTATACTAGGTTCTTGTCTAAGCTGCTCCCCTTTCTTGCCTCTGCCTCCCCCCTCCCCTCAACCCCTTTCTCCCTGACCACTGAAGGCCTGTTCCTTGTATTCATATACTGGTTCTGTTTTGCTTGTTGTTAGTTTTGCTCATTATTGTCCCATAATGGGTGAGATCATATGATACTTGTCCTTCACTGACTGGCTTATTTCACTAAGCATAATACTCTCCAGTTCCATCCAGGTTTCATTTATTTATTTTTAGAGAGGAGAGGAGGGATGGAGGAAGAGATGGAGAGGGACATCAATGTGAGAGAAAACATTAATTGGTTGTGTCTGGAACACTCCCAACAAGGGACCAAACCTGCAACCCAGATAGTACGTCCTGACTGGGAATCAAACCAATGACTTTCTGCTTTGCGGGACTGTGCCCAACCAACTGAGTCACACCAATCAGGGCTATACTTTGACTTTTTGACTTGCTGTAAGTATGATTACTTTTACCATTGAAAATAAAAATACTATGATGAATAGAACAATTTCCTAAAAAAAAAATGACATTCTAATAAAGGGACAAGAGGAATATACAAATAGCATAAAGAGGCAGAATAATTACTTGATGGGCCTTGAAAGATCAATAAATAATCTATTGAGGGTGTAGTGTGTGGAAAGAATTCCAAGAATTTCTGTCATGCCACATAGCATTTAAAAAAATTAACCTATTCAAATTTTCAATTCAGATATTGCTGTAGAGATTTTATTAAAGTGAGATCTACCTTATAGGAAATGTTCTTTATACTTATTAGGGGTTCTTGCAAGCATTTTTAAAAACGAATTTGAAAAATAGCACTCTTTATTTTGTATCAATTGACAAACAGTATTTGGAATTTCATAGACACTCCCTAGGACATGTCTTGGTTCATTGCCTGAGACATAGTGTTATAACTACTCAGAGTATCTCTATATTGCCTGGAACCGGTATAGTGTTTTAACAAACACAGCCTATCCCTAGCCTTTGGCTATAGTTATAGTATTACAACTCATAAAAATAAATTAAAAAAAAAAATGGAAGAAGCAGACAAGTGTGAGAGAAGAAAGCTGTTATCTTTCTTAACCCAAAGTCCTGAAAAATGGCTACATGTGAATACTGTTTTGCAGAACAGGGATATAGAAACCACTTCTTTAGCCTAAATTGTCTTGCTATAGCTGGTTTTTCCCCCTCTCCACCCATTTGAGCTAATGCATTAGGGTTGGAATTAGGAACTGGGTGTCATCAGTGAACTCCACCCCTGACTTCCAGTTCCACAAGAACCATAAGTAGGTAAATAGGTGTGTGGTAGGGTGGTGGCCCTGTCACATCCATCCATCATAGCCCTGCTCATCTAGTTGTTGAGCCAACAGGAAGTTGCACCTCTATAAGGAAAAATGGACAATTTTCAACTAACTCAGCGATTTTCAAGTAGTGTCCTGTGGCAGGCACATTGGTGTGCTGCAAGGATTTTTAAAATGTGCAATTTCTGACTATTTAGTCAGGGGCACTGACCTCTCTTCGCTTAGAATGATAAGTAAAAAATGACAACAGCCAACATAATGGCTGTCCAGTGTGAATAGGATCAAAACTACATCTGTTTTTTTGTCAAATCAGAAAAATATTTATTTTTGGTGTGCCACAGAATTTTAGTAATTAGTTTATGTGTGCCATGAGACAGAAAAGGTTGAAAATCACTGATCTAACTTATCTTTTTTTTTTTAAGATTTTGTTTATTTTTTGAGAAAGGGGAAGGGAAGGAGAAAGAGAGGGAGAGCAACATTGATGTGAGAGAGAAACATCGATTGGTTGCCTGTGGAATGTGCCCCAATTGGAGACCAAACTGCAACCCAGGCATGTGCCCCAACTAGGGCTCAACCAAAAACCTTTTGCACTGCGGGTTGATACCCAACCAATTGAGCTACACTAATAAGGGCTGATCTAACTACTCTTCAATGTTTCCAGCTTCACTTGATATTGGAGGGCACAGACTTTGGAATAAAATTCCAAACAACATAATACAAATTTCAAATTGTATGATTTAGCCATGTTATTTCATCCTCTGAGTCTCAATTCTTTCGTAAAATAGTGGTTATACCCTCTTTATGGAAGTTAAAAAAAAAATACGTGAGAAGTGTCTAGTCCAATGTCTGCTAAGAAAATATTGACTTCTTATCTCCTTCTCATCTACTTATTTCACACTACCTAACTCTGACCTCTCATTTAATTTTCCTCCGTGTCTAGTTCATTCTTTTTGTCTTCCTGGGGCCTTTCTCTTCTCTATATGGGTGTTCTTTTCTCTTAAACAGTTATATTTATTTTCCCTTAATATTGTGCCTCTTTAAAATTTTAGCCACTAGAGGGCTACATAATAAGACACAATTCCACTCACATTGATTATATTGGAAATCAGAGAATAAAAATCAAATAATCTAGGGAAATCAAGTAAATATAGTGTTGAAGAAACTTTAGAAAACATCCAATAAACCAATTTTAAAGATGAGGGAACTAGATAATTACACAAATACAAACAGGTGATTGTTACATTTTTAAAATCCATATCACTACAATTCCTATACTTATAAATAAATTTCATTTTCTTTTGAAAGTCTCTCACTTTTCAATTGTTTTCTGAATAACAGGAGATGCATACGAGGATAAATAAACCTCCTTCAGCAACAAACCCAGTTTTTTGATTCTTTTAAAAATTCATTTCAAATATTTAAAGTTTAAAATAAATCCATATATTCAATTAAAATTATATACTTACTACATTAAAAATTTCTCAGGTAGATCTTAATTTTGCTTTAATATTTAGTAAATTGAAGTCAGTCTGTACTCCAATATCCAAGTAACCTCAATCATGAAAGCTATCTCTCAACTTTGAACACCCATTCATTCTAAAACATTTATAAATATGTAAAGAAGTATTCGTACTTACTTAGAAACTAATAAAAACTATGACACCATCATTGAAATACAGTTCTAAGTACATTTTCTATTCTATTAAAAGTATCAATTAAAATGTAAACAATTAAAAAGAAATGGAAAATCTATGTCAAATATTCAATCCAGGAGATACACTTTATATTTATTTATTTTTAAAAGGTTTAACTATTTTTAGAGAGAGGGGAAAGGAGAGAGGCAGAGAGGGAGAGATACAGCAACGTATGGTTGCCTTTCACCTGCCTCCAGCTACAGACCTGGCTGGAGACCTGGCTTGCAACCTGGTTATGTGCCCTGACTGGGGAATCAAATCAGTGACCTTTGGGTTCACAGGCTGGTGCCTTATCCACTGTGCCACCAGCCAGGGCTATATTTTTATTTGAATATGTAAACATATATTTATTCATCTACTTTTTACCCATATCCCCTGAGTTTTTATGCCTGGGAAGGCACTTTGTATTTCTGCTTGTTATTTGTTTATTATTCTCTCATTAAAAAAACATTGCTCTGTACTTTTGAGAACAAGCCATGGTTCTGCCGCAGAAATGGTGGTGGCAGTGAGGGTTCTCTCTGTACCCCCAGCTGCATTGCAGAGGATGAAACAGATAGAAACTCCGTGATTAACATTCCATTAATATTAAAGCATTCAAATGAAATCTTATGCTTAAATTCTATTTCAAGAAAAGATAGATCTGTTTATAAAATGCTACTGGTAAAATTAAACATTTTGATATACAGGGAACAAGCTAAATCCTGATTTTTAAGAAAGGCTAATGAGCATGGTGACAAATTCTAGACTTAGAAAAATGAAGAAGACAGTGTTATTGTTGTTGTTGTTTTAATAATCCTATCAGAAAATGACCTAGTCACTCTAACATCAGTTCTCTGATACTCAACCTTAAATCTTATAGCCTTATACACAGTGAAGAGTGGTAATTTGATTTTCATTGATTGATTGATTCAGTCAACCTTGTGTTTTTACTATGAACATGGCAGAAGGCTAAGATAAAATCTAGAGTCAAAACAAACAAACAAGCAAACAGACAGAAGCAAACTCCAAAGTCCTTGTCTTATTGAAACTGATGATCTATTGGGCTGGGGGCGGATAGGAATGTTACTAAAAGAAAGGTAAAGTTACAACTCTGATAAATGATATGAAGAACACATATGTTGTGAAAATTAAACTTCTACAGGGTAAGAAAAGCTTTCCTGTGGAATTGCAGACAGAATCAAGATCTAAAGAAAGACAAAACTAGGTGAGGAGACAGAAGGGTAGCTATGCAGGCAAGTGGAACAAATTGTGAAAGACCATGTGATAGGAAAGAATGTTTACCATTTCAGGAAAGGAAAGAAGGGCCTGGAGCCAAGAAGGCAGTGTTTGAGAAAAGGCTCTGGAGAGAGAGAATCCAGATTCTGTAGGGTTTTGTAGGACAAATTAAGGGTTTTTGTTTTCCTCAAGAGTATTTAAAAGTCTTCATTGAGAGAATAACAAGATTAGATTTGCATCAGGAAAAGGTTTGCTGTAGCTATTATCACTAGCATGGATGGGCTTGAAGAGAAATGTGTAGCATGAGATATGTATTAAAAATGTTTATAAGCCATAAACTAGAAAGAGGACAAATGTTCATCAAGAGTAAAATGGGCATGAAAGGGGAGCAGTTTAGACAAGAACCTAGTATAAAGGAACCATGGACATGGACAACAGGTGGGATTGACTTTGAGGGGAATGGGTGGGTGGGGAGGGGGACAGAGGGGAGCAAAAAGGGGATGGATGTAATACAACAACAATAAAATTAAAAAAAAAGAGTAAAATGAATACATTGTGATATATGTATACAGTGGATTGCTATGTAAAAATGGAGATAAATAAACTGTGACTATGCACTACAAGATGGATGAGTTTCATGCACATAAAGTTAAATGAAAGAAGCCCAACACAGAAAGATACATGCAGTATGATCTTATTTGCATTAAGTTGAATGCAGACAAAACTAATATGTGGTATAAGAAGTCAGGCTCGTGGTTACACTAGGAGCGGGGAAAATGAAACTCGCAATTAGAAGGGCTCATTAGTGCACTTTTGCTGTATCTGTAATGCCCTATTTATTAACTTGTGTGGTGATTAAACAGGTGATGAGTTTGTGGTCATGTATTGTGCTATATATTTATGTTTGGTATAGTTTTCAGTGTTTGTGTAATACCACACTGAAGACACATTTAAAAACTTTTAAAGAATAGATTGGTGGGATCTCAGTGAATGGATACAGGAAGATCAGATAGGAAACAAGGGCAATAGTTCAGGTAGGAAGAAACAATTTCTCCGTGAGCCTTCCTAGTGTGGTGGAGATGGAAAAGAGATTTATTCAAGAGCTGCTGTTTAGAAGGCAAAACGTATAGGATTTAGTGGTAAATTAGATAGAGTGTGAGGGATGACGAGGTAACAAGGGTGATTCCTAGGAGCAACTGATTTAGGAAGCAAAAGTAGCAGTCCTCTGTGAGAAGGGACAATGGGTAGAATTTGCCAAGATAAGAGTAAGCTCTTAAAATTGGTAGTAGAGAGGTACAGGGCCAGCCAAAGACCGTCTGTGAGAAAAAGAAGGTGGGCTGGACCTGTTCAGAGAGGAGTGAGAATTTGAGACAGTAGCTGTGGAGCAGGGAAGATTGAGTGGAATGGAGAAATCTTTTGAAGTCGATCATGAATTGATTGTGGACATTTTACCCTGAAGAGTGATTTGTTCTACTGGCAGGCAGCTGCTCTTGTCCAGGCATGAAGAGGACTGGTGATCAGGAGCATGTGTGATGGGAAATTTGCCAGGTGGGCTGATCAGTATAGTTTGGGGATAATATGATAATGCACAGTATGTCAATAAGAGATTTGTGATGAATCTTGCCTTTCTATGTTTACCATAAAGAAAGAAGATCTTTATTTGGTACCTATTTTGGAGTTCACCAGGAATATGGAAATCCACCTGAGCAGATAAGAGAGGAGAGGAGGCAGCATGATAGTCACAAGTTTCCAGAATTACCCCTTTCCTCTCTAGCATACTTTCCCTTGTCACTACAAACACAGTCACCTGTTACCATTTCTTTTTCCCTCTTACTATCTTTCTCTTCATTGTCCTTTTCAAAAAAGACTTTATTTATTTATTCTTAGAGAGAGGAGAAAGACGGTAGAAAGAGAGGGAAAGAAACGGGATCAGTTGCCTCTCCCACGTGCCCTGAGCAGGGGTCAGGCTCACAGCCCAGGCATGTGCTCTGACAGGGAGTCAAACAGGTGACCTTTCACCTTGTGGGATGACTTCCAACCAACTCAGCTACCCTGGCCAGGGCACTTCATTTTTTTCCAAGTCCTTTTCCCCCCATGTCCTCTTTCCTTTGGCAATGTATGGGAGGGGGGAATAAACATGAAGTGGTCTCACTGTAATTGTGGATGGGCACTGGTGGATTTGGGACTGGAGAAAGTCAGCCGAGAGAAAGATTCCTTATAACTTTCTTGACATATCAGTTTATACATAATTTCAGGCTTCAGTAAGCAATGGCACCAACTGAAAAGATAGTAAGCCCATCCAATTTTAGTAACATGCCAACTAGCATCTGGACACTCGGCAAAATTGCTAAGAAAGCAGTTTTATCTTTGGTGTGTGTTTATCTCTCTTTCTTCCGCTAATACCTTACTTGTTTATTCATTCAGTCATTCAGTCATCTATTCCACAAACATATAGTGAGTAGCTACAATCTGTGCATCAGACACTGAGCTAGTTCTATTTTAGTTACTCATACGTGGGGTCTCTCAATACAAAATGACCGGTCCTGCCCTTAAATTATTCCCCATTATTCCATGAGCCAATCAAAAACAATTTTCTAAAGGGTGGTGATTAGATCTTATTTAAATAACTCATACCAATATATGCATAAATGGTAATAACTATAAATGTATGCCAAGCACTTTATGAGTACATTTAATTCTTGCAATACACTATGAGGTCAGTACTATTATTATCTCCACATTAAAGATTAGAAATCTGAGGTATGGAGAGATTAAGTAACATGTTCATCAGGGAGATGGCAGAGGCAGGACTGAACCCGGGAGTCTTTCTCCAGAACCGGTGTTTTAATCACTGCTCAACATGGCCTACACCTCAGCCTTGTGGTTAGGAGAAAAGAGGTGCTACATTCTATCAGACTGTTATAAGGTGGAATTGAAATTTGCTTTTTACTTTGAAATGATCCTTTTTTTTTTTTTTTTAATGGTCAAAGAGGATTCCAGTGGTCATTAAGGTAGGGTTTTCTGTTGGTATTGAATTTTATATAAACATGAAAGAAAAATAAAAGCATCTATTTATGACTGTCATTTGAGAAAATAAAATACTTCTTTATGGTCATTGGGATTGATATAAATGAAGGTATGGGATCTGTGAACCACTGGGCCTGTTCTAAGTGACTTCAGTAATGCTGTGAACTACTCTGAGAAGCAGAAAGAGGACGGATATATACATGTGGGATCTCAGAAAGAGAAAACTTGGAGCTAGGTGGACAGTTGATGTGCTGATTTTTTAAATTTATTTTTATTTTTCAATTAAATTTGACATACATTATTATACTAGTTTCAGGTATACATTCTGGTGATTAGACATTGCATAACTTACTAAGTGATCATTCTGATAAATCTTGCACCCATCTGACCCCATTCATGGTTATCAGAATATTATTGACTATATTACCTATGTTGTACTTTACATCCCCAAGACTCCTCTGTAACAACCCATTTGTAATTCTTAATCCCTTGACTTCTTTTCACCTGTCTCCCAAACTGTCCTCCCACCTGGCAATTGAATCAATGAACTAGAAGAAATGTTTGTGAAACTTTTATAATCAGTATCATGTTGGGAAGATGACAACAAATGCATTACTTCCTAACTTTTTTTGGAGAGGAGGAGAAAAACGTGAATGAAGAAAACAGTATGAAGTTCCAAGGTGTTCAATTTTTCTTAAAGCAGAAAACAAAGAAGTGGGTAAATCCCTCCCATTGACCTGAACCTGCAACCAAGGCTCAACTACAAGGGGAGGGTGTACTCGGCCCACATGAAGGGTGCACCTTGAGTATCCAGCTTGAGTGACAGGAGAGGCTGTGCCACTGGACCCCACAGGTCACCTACTACAGTAGGCCATGCTATCGAGAGTCATAGTAGCTCTATTTAACACATAGAAACAAACACAGGGAAGCTGATCAAATGAGAAGACAAAGAAACATGGCTTAATTAAAACAACAACAACAGAACAAAATTCCAGAAAAAGAATGAAACAAAATGGAGATAAGCATTGATCAGATGCAGAATTCAAAACACTGGTTATAAGGATGCTAAAGGAAATTGGTGAGGACCTCAACAGCATAAAAAAAGAACCAGTCAGAAATGGATATACTAATTGAAATAAAGAGCAATTTACAGAAAAACAACAGTAGAGTGGATGAAGCCAAGAATTGAATCAATGATATGGAACACAAAAAACAACCAATCAGAAAAAGAAAAAGAAAAAAAAAATTTTTTAAATGAGGATAGCATAAGCATCCTCTAGGACAACTTCAAGAGGTCCAACATTTGCATCATAGGGGTGCTAGAAGAAAAAGAGGAAGAGCAAGAAATTGGAAATCTATTTGAAAAAATAATAAAAGAAACCTTCCCTAATTTGGTGAAGGAAATAGACATGCAAACCCAGGAAACACAGCATCCCAAACAAGATGGATGCAAAGAAGCCCACACACCATAATTAAAATGCCCAAGGTTAAAGATAAAGAGAGAATTTTAAAAGTCGCAAGAGAAAAGCAGATAATTACCCACAAAAGAGTTCCCATAACATTGTCAGCTGATTTCTCAAATGAAACTTTGCAGGCTACAAGGGATTGCAAGAAGTATTCTAAGTGATGAAAAGCAAGGACCTGCAACCTAGATTACTCTATCCAGCAAACGTATCATTTAGAATGATAGAGCAGATAAAGTGCTTCCCAGATAAGGTAAAGCAAAAGGAGTTCATTGTCACCAAACCATTATTATATGAAATGTTGAAGGGACTTACTTAAGAACAAGAAGATAAAAGCTTGAACATTAAAGTGGCAATAAATATGTAACTATCAACAATTGAATCTTAAAAGCAAACTGGAGAAACAAGCAGAACAGAAACAGAATCATAGATAGGGAGAACGTTGGGCTGGTGGTCAGTGGGAGAGTGGTCTGCGGGAGTGGGGGAAATGGGAATGGATTAAGAAGTACAAATTGATAAATACAGAATAGCCATGGAGATGTAAAGAGCAAGTACAGAATATGGTGTTGTCAAGGAACTTCTATGCATGACCTATAAACAAACAAAGGAGGGAGGATTGCTGAAGGGAGTTTGGGTGCTGGATAGAGGAGGGCAAAGGGGGAAAATTTGGGATAATTATAATCACATAATGAGTAAAAAAGAAACGGTAAATTATAATTTTACCTATCAGTATGCTTTTAATAACAATGATATGAGAGAGTGCAGGTTTTACATCTCTTTCTTGTGATTTCATTCATTCTCATAAATTCATTTTTTCATTCATTTATTTGTTTTTTTTTTCCATTTTTATTCATTTGTTCACTCATTCATTTACGCACCTACTAAACAAATACTTTCAAATGTCCCCCATCTGTCTTTCATTACTCCAGGTGTCATGAATACTGCATTAAATAGGACAAGCAAGAAACCTGGCCCACAAAGTTTAGAGTCTAAGGAGGGAGGGGGTCATAGGCAAAGATAATTACTTGATAAGTGAATAAGATAAGTGGAGCAATAATAATTTACATAAACCTGATGGCTGTGATAGTCACACCTAGCTACATAAAGATTTTTACCATTTTCTTATTTGCTTTTATTAACACTTCAAATAAAGGGCTGGGTGAGCATAAAGAAAGAAAACGTATATAACTAGAAAGAATTTAAAATATTGTAAAGGCTAGATATGGTTTTGATAAATGAATATGTGACGGTAGGGATATTTCTGACTGAGAAAATAACATGAAAAGACAAAAAGTAAAAGGGCGTGCCTGCCACATACAGCCAGGGAGGGGCCTGAGGAGCAGAGAGGTGGAGGTGGGGAACAGGAGACAGCTTTTTTTGCTTTTTGTAAACTGAGGGACCAGAGTGAGGCCAGACCATAATGGGTCTTGAAAGAAGTTTTAATTAAAAAAAAAAAAAATTATTCAGACAAGGAACTTGAATAGACATTTCTCCAAATAAGATAAACAGTTGGCCAAGAAGCCTATGAAAAGATGCACAACATCACTAAATCATCTGAGAAATACAAATCAAAACCAAAACGCAATACCATACCACCTCACTGATTAGGATGGCTACTATAAAAAAACGATAGAAAATATCAAGTGTTGGAGTGGAAAAAAAAAAAAAAGAAATTGGAAGTGTATACACTGTTGATGGGGTTGTAAAATATTGCAGTCACTACAGAAAATGTAAGAAGGTTCCTCAAAAAATTAAAAATGGAGTTTCCATCTGATTCAGCAATTTCACTTCGGAGTATATATCCCAAAGAATTGAGAGCAGGGTCTTGAAGAGATATCTGTATACCATGTTAATAGCAACATTATTTATAATAGCCAAAAGGTGGGACCAACCCAGTTACTAAACAGAAAAGTGGATAAATAAAATGTGGTATGTTCATTCAACTAAGTATTCAGCCTCAAAAAGGAAGGAAATCCTATCACATACCACAATGTGAATGAATATTGAAGACATGCTAAGGGAGACAAGCCAGTCACACATGCACACACTCAAAACCAAATTCTGTGTGTGTCCACTTACATGAGGTAGCTAATGTGGTTAAAGTCATAGAAACAGGAAGTAAAATGGTGATCACCAAGGGCCTAAGGAGTGAGGAGTAAGGGAAGTTGTTTAATGGACATAGTGTCAGGTCTGTAAGATGAAGAAATCCTGGAGACCTGTTTCACAACAATGTGAATGTCCTTTACACTTCTGAACCATTATCCTCTTTTTGTATTAAACTTCTAAGTTTTGTGTGTATATATGAGTGTGTGTTAGGTTGCAGAAAAATGTGTTTTTGCTTGGCTCTACATTAACCTCATTTCTCTAACCTTCACCTATACGGGTTTTGGAAACTTGTCCTATATTGAGCAACAAGCCAGCCTAACCAAGGGGCTTTGACACCTGATTCATCAGTCTTTGTCACTCTTGAATTATCATTGTCTGCATGTTGCAAAAGTCCCATTATATTATCTTTCCAATAAGAGGTCATCTGATTATAGGACCTTTATTACCTTATCCATATGTGAGTCGCAAGACATTTTTCTAGTGTAAACATTTTTAGTTGTATATATTTACATAATGTCTAGATCCAATACATTTGGTTACTAAATTTAATATATTCAATGTTGAAAATTAAATACTTGCCATATAGAGCTTGCCTTCTATTTTTTATGGGTTCAACTAGCTATAATTAAATGACGTTGCCAAGTCATTTAATTGTTGAGTGTTTTTTCCATTGTTTCATTATTGCATATTCTATTTTATAGGTATTAAATCTTATAAAAGCAAACTAGGTGAATAGTTTAATCACTGTATCTTCTACTTTGGGTCACCAGTAGTGAGATAGTACATATGATTTTAAATGTTTTCAACTTTGGAAACTTTGTACATTTACATGTATATTGGTTTAATTTTTCCTGCTTTTTAGAGCTTTCCTACCATGGTTGTCTGCATTTTGGGTTAACACAAGAGATGTACTTTTCATTGTAGAAAACTGGCTTGCTTTACAAGCTCTGACCATGAGAAGCTGCCGTTGCCCAGGTTACAAGAATATATACTAATGTATGGGAGCACCTACTGGCGAAGGATGGTACAGTCCTACAGACTGATTTCATTAGACCTTGTCTTTTAGACCAGGTTGGAGGTCATGAGAATTGTGAAGCCCTTTAGTGCATAGTCAAGGGAATTCTGCTTCCAGAAAATGCATATTGCTTAACTATTGCAACAGCGTAGTCTAAGGCGAGAAACAGTGGAATCGAGAAGATGCTACAAAGCAAATATGTCATTTAGATGGGAATACAAGGTTTAATAGGATACAATTGTTTCATGTTAATGTACTGAAATATTTCATGAGGGTTTAGACCAGGCCTGTCTTGTTCACTCCTAGCACAATAACTAGTATCTTGAACATATCAAGAAGTATTTACTGAATGGATGACTGTTAACCAGTTTGAACATTTCTTCCTCAAAACATGAAAAATTGCCTTTTGTTTTCCTTCTATAGGGCCACATCCATTATTTATAATAAAAATAAAGAAAAAATGTAATTTGTGTAATGTCTAAATAAATAAATTTCCTTTTTAGATGAGAAAATGCATCGGTTTGGTTACTTAGAAACTTTGAAGTAGTTAAACATATGCTTAAACTTTATAGTTAAAAACAGTAATAATGAAACTGACCTAAACTATGGTGAGTTGCATAGACTTTGTAATCAAATATTACTACATTCAAATTTCAGCTCTATAGTTTCATAGATGTATGAGATTGGATGAATTTAATTATGTAACCTTCTGTTTTGATTTTCCTCTCATTGTATATGCAATGCTTTGTGCCTACTTAGTAAATAATAGATAGTAGCTATTGGCTTTTTTCAGGCTAAAGGTACTCATTTTCCTAATTTTCAATGGACTGTAAGCTTCATGGGACAGGGACCATATTTTATTTATTCCTAGAACCTAGCACAGTGACTGGCATAGGTTGGTACTTAATAAATGTGTGTTGAATTAATAAAGAAAATAAATATTCAAGTAACTCCTTGGGAACTATTATGCATAGTACTGCACAAGGTTATACACCATTCAACTTGTAACTGAGGTGTATGTAGACAGGTATCTAACAGAGTCATCTAAAATATAGAAACAAGGCATTTTGAACCACTGTAATTCCTTTGATTAAGAAAGTCACAGCCCTGACTGGTGGCACAGTGGATAAGGCACCGGCCTGCGAACCCAAAGGTCGCTGGTTCGATTCCCAGTCAGGGCACATAACCAGGTTGCAAACCAGGTCTCCAGCCAGCTCTGTAGCTGGAGGCAGGTGAAAGGCAACCATACATTGATCTCTCTTTGCTCTCTGCCTCTCTCCCTCCCCCTCTCTCTGAAAAATAATAAATAAAATCTTAAAAAAAATAGTCACAAAAAATTCACAATGAAAGTTGAGCTCAAGTAACTGCACATTGGTTGGAGACTATCTTATAATGTATTCACACATAGACACATCACATTCTAGTTTAGTTACATAACGACTTCTACCATTTTTCTCTTTTGCTTTTTTAGCATAACCGCTTCTTATAGGTGATAACTAGTTTTTAAAATTTCAAATTAATAGCTGTAAAGTCATTTTTCTTTTACTTGGTCATCAGGAAAGGCACCAACAATGATGAAGAAATTTGCTTTTAATAAAAATATTTTATACATTATACATCCACCTGAAAATTCTCATGTGGTAACCAGTCCAAGTCCAACTCTAAAACATATTCGACATACCTAAATGTGTATTAACAGAAATGTAAATACCCTGCTTTATGTGAAAGTACTTCTCACTTCTAAATGAGGATAAAGTATCCGAGGCATACCTTTAAATCAGTGGTTTAATAACTATGACCATTTTCTGCACATATCTGATGTGTGTAACATTCTCTGGATTTGGGTTCCAATATGTAACAAAGTTTTCTAGGTGTATGGAATCAAAAGGCTATTCCAAACAGATTTCAGTAGGCTAAGCCTATTGCCAAATACGAAATTATACTTGGAACCAAAGTCACAAGCCAAAAATGAACATGCTCATTTTTACCTTCACTGGCAGAACAAAATTTGACACGCAAACCCAATTATTATCAAAGGAAAACTATTCCTATTGTCAACAAATGTAAACTTGTGTTGAATCTGAAGGTATATCATTCTCTTTGAGATTACTGGAAAGGAATGTTTACACATATCTTATTTACAAGAACACACACTATTTTAAACTCATGCTTGGCAGGCATAGCACTCCATGCTGTAGAATATAATGCAACCTTTTTATAGAATGCAACTTATTTTCCAAGTTTAAAAGTTAACCAAAAAATGTACACTATAAATCAAGCTTCATGAATGTGTAGCTTCCTTTGACAAACAAAGAGAAAACAAAAACAAATAAACAAACGAAAATAGAAATCAATAGTTTGGACACATAGATAACATGGTTTAAAAGTAGTTTGAAAAATCCTTTGTTTTTTTCCTTTTCTTGTCTGCTTTTTTTTTTTAATATTCAAAGATGGCTATCTAGTTTCTCAATCTTGTTCATGTCTCTTTTTTTATAAAATATAAGAATAGTATCATAAGGTAAATGCTGTATAGTACATACAAAGGAACTCATATAGCAGATATTTTTCCCTCCCAGTTACAGGATATTGGTCCTGGAAGAAAATAAATAGGCACAGAAAAGTTTATGGAAAACATATCCCTTTTACAATTTTAACACAAATTGCAGTGTACAGAGTTCTTAGTACAAAACTTTAAATATCCTTGAATCCTGTACATTATAAATAATGAGTCTTATTTACTTCAGCTCATTGGTAGGATATATTAAATAAGGGCTAATTACAAATCTAATACATGTTTTGGCATTCTTTTCAAATTTTTAAAACATAATATATTGGATCCTAAATGCCTTATTTTTCAAATTATGAAAATTAAGGCATGAAAATTATGCACATTTCAAGCGAAGACTTTTTATTTTCCTTTTATACCTTTAAAAATTAACTTAGACACTTGCCTCACATTTTTCCCAACACCAGTATAAATGAGATAACTGCTAACAGAAGTTATCATTAATGGATAATCTTTATTAAGTTTTGGTTCCATGCATTTATTAAACCTTTGATACCTGACTCACTTTTCTAAAGAAAGTAGTAGTAACTGACGAATGAATATAAATGAGTAGCTAATTACACTAAAATGAAAAGCTTAGATGTACTGATTATGATTTTATATTGCATTCCTTTGCATAACGCAGTTATATTTATCGATAACGAAAAATGTCCTAGTTAGCATAGCAAAATTGAAAACTTCATGATGTTCTCCTACAATCATTATGAATGATTTCCAGGTACTCGACCACCTGAAAAACCTGAGAATCACTGACTTAGCAACTATTATGCTTGTGCCTAAATATGCAAATAAAATTCTAAGCCACTAACAACTAACCATTCCCTTTTATTTCTGGCCTATCAACAGGGTGGCATAGAAAATAAGAGATAAAAATGCCAGTCCTTGCTTTTGTACTTCATACTCCAGAGCACATGAATCGATAAGATTTATTTTGGTTGCTTTCCACTTGCCTCCAGCTAAGGACCTGGCTGGAGACCTGGCTTGCAATCTGGGTATTTGCCCTGACCGGGAATTGAACCAGTGACACTTGGGTTCGCAGACCAGTGCTCAATCCACTAAGCCACTCCAGCCAGGGCTCTTCTAACTTTTTAAAATTAATTTACTGTTGTTGTATTACAGTTGTTTCATTTTTTAATCTAACATTTATTGATATTACTACCCAGTTATAGTTTAAGGATAATATGTAGTGGAAATAGCACTGAACCAGGGATTCAGGAGAACTACATTTTGATCTCTGAATCTATTCCTAAATAAATTGCATAATCAGGGCATTTTTTCAAAGCAAACTAGGAAAAATAACATTTGTCCCCAAAGATTGCCACAAGGATGAAAAAGCAATGATATGATAATAATAAACTACAAAAGTACTATTCCACAGTATATTATCACTACTGGAATTTAGAGAATCCCTATATTCTATTATAATATTGCTATTTAAAAATATGGTGGAATCCTCCTTTGTGTACAAAAACAAGCTAAGTATTTTTGGGCAAAGTTACAATAGATAAAGTTGCTAAGTAAAGTAACAGGCTGAAACATTGTTTGGATACTGCTTTTTTTTTTTTTTTTTGTATTGGCAATTCTCTTTTTTAAAATGAAAGAATTTATTCACAAATATGTAAGAGTTTCATTAAAACTAATTTAGTATGTGTCCACATAAAGACAGGAAAATAATGAAATAAAAAATATGGCATTTTATACATATATAGCCATGTTTCTTCCTTTCAACCACTGCCATTAAGAGTTTTTCATGTTGCAATTGTTTATCAAACTGTCAGCTATTTTGTATACATGTTTGGTTGACTACCAGCAATGATGAACCTAAATTCTAGCTATTTAACCTAATAACCACAAACACGCTGAAATGTTACCCAAACTTCTAATTTTATGCACCTGTTTTCAACAATGTTGCTTTTGAGTTGTTATGTTCTGAAGATATCTCCTATGTTTGGTAAGAACTTCAGACATATCACATACACATAATAAATTGGATATTCATCATGAATTTACCTAGAAAATCCTGTTTTACAGGTGAATTAGGCTTTCACCAGGAATTAGTATAAGCCATAATGACTAAACTTACATAAGCATTTGTTTATTTTCTTCTGAAAAGTCAGGTCATATATTTCCTTGATGCTAAAATCTTATAAAATATTTCTTGTTGCTATTTTCTCTGTGCTTAGCTTAATACAAAGCATGCTCTATAACAGTGTCTCTGGGCCTTTACCTAAAATTAACTCTCAAAACAGGTCAAGACAAATTAGGATGTTTCATCTTCATTTTTTATTGTTTTCAGCACTGAGTCTTCACCCAAAATTTTACACAGTTCATTGAGTCTCTGCTGCATTTTGGGAATTCCAGCTAGCTGTGATTCTAGCTTTTGTTTTTCTTCACTCAGAGTTAAACGGATTGCAGTATCCAATTGTTCAAAGCGCCAACCTCCTTCACCATCAAACTGTAATAAATGAGTATGGTATTTCCTGCATAATCAAAGTAAAATGATATTAGCTATAATTGTTAAAAGCCATTTGAGTTATAGGTTTACCATTCTAACCGATTTCCAAAAGTATATGTTAAGTAAGGTGGCCCATTTTACATTTGATTTTCAAAATCCCTTAAGAACCAAATGAGCCACACCAGTCAGGGCAAAATGGCATTATTTTTTTTTAAAGCAAAAAATTCCATTACATTTTTATATTATTTATAAAACGTCTTCCTTTATTTTTCTTTAAAACCAAAAAAAAAAAAAAAAAAGAAAGAAAGAAAGCTTTTTTCCCCTCCTCGTTACCTTCAACTTAATCATTTGAGATAACATCAGTTTAGATATTTTTCTTGGATTTTGAAGAACAAACTAAAAAGATGATGTAAAATTATGTAAATGCAGGAGTGGACAAAAGCAGGTTTACAGCTGTTCATGTGGAAAAACACATGCAGCTTATGACATTACAATAGCTATATTAACTCAAAACAATAAACTATACGTTTCATGTACTCAAAACTGTCAGCCTGCATTTGCCCACCTCTGTTTACTCTTCCCCAGGACACGCTATGGAATTACGAATATTTTCAGTATAAAAAAGTTACAAGTTTTTCTACTTCTTTTAAGGATTATTGGAATGTGGTGATAGTTTTTAATTTTTTTAAAGATTTTATTTATTATTTTTAGAGAGAGGGGAAAAGGGAGAGGCAGAGGGGGAGAGAGACATCAATGTGTGGTTGCCCTTCACCTGCCTCCAGCTACGGACCTGGCTGGAGACCTGGCTTGCAACCTGGTTATGTGCCCTGGCTGGGAATCAAACCAGTGACCTTCGGGTTCGCAGGTCGGCACCTTATCCATTGTGCCACCAACCAGGGCCCAGTGATAGTTTTTAAATAGCACATTGCTTGGTTAGGAGTACCTGAACTATTAGTGTCAACAAAAATATAGTTAGAAAATAAGTAAAATGCCCCATGTTCCATAGTGAAAAGTTCAGAGGAGTTATTCTTTAAGAAACATAAGGGAAAATCATCTATCACAAGTGTGCATTGGGAAGACTCACCAAAGAGAAGGCCTGTGTGTTATAGATAGTAAAGAAATTCCGGCTGACTTTGCAGCCTGAAATATCTTTCCTTCAACGTCAATGCTGACAGCACTGGTGCATTCATCCAGCAATGCATATTTTGGTCTTTAAAAAATAAACACAAACAAATGAATGATTTTCCTGTTTGAGTGGTAAGTCTTTACTTGAACAATATTAATTGCAATGTTTACTTTAAAGAAGCAAAAGAGTCTATGACATTATTAAAGGTGACATATGACACAGCAAAAGAGCATTTACTCCCCCCACCCCTCTTTGGACTAGAATATGATATTTTTCTTAAAGTTTAAATAGATTTTTCTGAATTCTGCTCACAATGTAATAAGCCTTTTTGTTATGCAGATGGATAAATCATAAATATGAGGCACAGGAAAGACGAGGCAGGTCACTGGGGGCATTTCCTGCCAAAGACAGGTTCATTCTTGAAGACAAGGTTCTGACTAATTACATGAAAAATACATTACGGTAGCTAATCATCAAAGAAGCCACAGCTCTGTTAGAAAAGATTTACTAAGAAGATAATTTTATTAACCATATGACTGCCTGGTAGTGGAACTCTTTGCTATAAGATACTGCAAAAATATGTGTAATCTGACAAATTTAGATTAGGTATTTAACTTGGTAACATTGTGACCATGCTTCACAATCAAATTCTTAGGGGAAAAATGGAATTGGTAGATTTCTATAGAACTTTACTATTTCATCAGTGACCTCAATCTTACTGTGTAGGTCTTCATGAGAATTAGTGTTTCCTTCTAGTTAGAACAGTGCTGTTTCTGTTATAGTACTGGCATGTGTCAATGTTTGCTGTAAGAAACACTGGAGTATCTAGTATAAAAGGAAGCAGAAATAGTGCTAGGATGCAAAGTAGGAGTTTCTGTGATATGTATGAAGAGTCTCAATTGCATATAATGAAATCTAGCATAGAATGTTAGAGTCAGCTTGAATTTCTCATTCAAATCAATTTAGGATTCAGTTTGTCATATTTGTAATACTTGAAACAAGGAAACACTGTATTTTCCATGAACACCTATCAATTAAGATTGAGAGCACTGATGAAACAGTGATGTTCCATTAAACCTAATAATTCCAATTTCCCCAATGATTCTTCTCATTAGAACAATGCTATTTCACATTGAGACAAGAATGTCTCAATGTGAGTTGTAAGAAACACTGGAGTATTTAGTGTAAAGGAAGCAGAAACAGTGCTAGGACACAAAGTAGGAGTTTCTGTGATATGTATGAAGATTCTCAATGCAAATAATGAAATCTGGTGTAGAATATAAGAATCAGCTTGAATTTCTCATTGAAATCAATTTAGGTTTCAGTTTCTCATATTTGTAACACTTGAAACAAGGAAACACTGTAATTCTCATGAAGACTTACGCACTAAGATTGAAATCACTAATGAAACAGTAAAGTTCTATAGAAATCTAAAAAAAAAAAAAAGAGGGAGCAAAAAGGGGATGGATGTAATACAACAACAAAAAAATTAAAAAAAAAAAAAAAAAAAAAAAAAAAAAAAAAAAAAAAAAAAAAAAAAAAAAAAAAAAAAGGAAAAAAAAAAAAAAAAAAAAAAAAAAAAAAAAAAAAAAAAAACCTTTAAAAAAAAAAAAAAAAAAAAAAAAAAAAAAAAGAAAATTCTAAAGGGAAAAAAAATCAGTAAAGATTCTTCTGATTGTATTCAACAGTTTTGTTTTTCTAGCTCAATTTTTACTCTGGAAATGACTTTTTACTATCAGAGATACCTATCACTTACCACCATTTTCCTCTATTTAGTCTCTTCCTTTCATCTTACCCCTACTTTTTTGGTTCTTTTTCCTTTACCTGTCTTCTTTCAAGCCTGTCTGGACTTTAGATATGCGTTTGGTACTCAGCAACATGGCTTAGCTTTGTTCATAGGACCAAAAACAATTTATGTGCTATCAGTTATTATTTACTTCAAGGCTCAAAATCAGTATCAGGTATTTACCTGGACAATTTCCTCTATGGAGATAATCTAGTTTTTAAAAAATAAATGACAGTGGAAAGGTGAACATCGACACCACTGATAATTTCTCATTCTGCATAAATAATTAGCATTGTAAATTATTTTTCTATGATGGATTTGTTTTTTAATAACATTGTATTACCTACTTGGGGCAAGGACGAGGGAGGCAGGTGGGGAGTAATGAAGCCTAATCAATACAGGAGCCAAAAGTCAACTTTAACACTCCATTTGACTTTAATAACTGCTCTCCAGGCAAGGAATTAAAGGAAACACTGTAGGTCCCCCATGGTATCAACAGATGCAGTTTTGCTGTTTGGCTTTCGGTTCTGGTTTAAGTATTAAGCATCACTTCTTTGTCTCAGAGTTAATCACTGTTTTATAGATACCTTTGTTTGTAAGTGGAAGAGAGGGAAAAGAAAAGGGAGTATAAGAGAGGGTTGGCTTCCAGTTATAAAATAAGTCATGAGGATATATAGATAAGGAATGAAGTTGGTAACATTGTAATAACTATATATGCTGACAAATGGCTTATTGTTTTGATCACTTTGTAAGGTATGTAAGTGTTGAATCACTATGTTGTAAACCTGAAACTAATGGAATACTGTATGTTAATTAGAATTTTAAAATAAATTAATTTTTAAAAAGAATAAAATTTGAAAAAAACAGAGGTTTGGATATTTTCTTTTTTGTAAATCTCTCCAGTAATTAGGTTACTTATTGCATTGTATGCTATTTTTTAGAGTGCTTTGAGCTAAACAGAGAAGAGATGCCATTTTAGAATTGGAAAGAAGTACATATCTCACACTGTTGTCATGGCAACCCCTAGTTTAGCAGATATAAGACAAATCGCGCACTTTTGTTTCCTTGGCATGACTGGTGTGTGTGTGTACTTAAATATAGTAGGCGATAGCTGGAATCTGGGACTGATAAAAGAA
The DNA here is from genome assembly GCA_004026585.1 of Noctilio leporinus. Lineage (NCBI taxonomy): Eukaryota > Metazoa > Chordata > Mammalia > Chiroptera > Noctilionidae > Noctilio > Noctilio leporinus. The sequence continues at coordinate 52,913 of PVIW01007359.1, read as the reverse complement.
ATAAAACATTAGATAAAATGGTTTCTCAGATTTTTTCTCCTTTTTCTTTTGATGTATCATCAGGAGAGTGAGTCTTGCCGAAGCTCTAGTCTATTCCCATTAAAACAGGACTATATTGATCATTCTTTTAACAATAAAAATCCTCTCAAAAAGAGTAGACAGTTGTGATGCTTAATACTCCCTGCCAAAGTTGTCCATTTTAGCAAGCTCAAGTCTTTCACAGTGCAAATCTTTTCAGTAGTCCTTCAAGGATGAGGGAGGCAGTTTCTCATTATTATACTTTTCATTCACTGGGTTTAATACTTATTTTTCTCAAAAGATTCTGCTTTCCAACAATTTCATCATCTTCATGATCACTCAGTTTTCTTTCCACTGGTGTACTTGTATCTTTATTAATTCTCACATTATATCCAAAATATTTTAGATACACCAGTATCAACTATTTATTTTCAGTAATGGGTACTTGAAGCTTCTTTGGGTTGGCATCTTTTATTAATGCCTTCTGTTCTTTATTACATGGTTTATTTTATTAACATACTGATGCAGTGAGAAATTTGTGGTTGTATTTTATATTCCATCATATTGCATTTCACCAACTATGCTGATGATCATATTACTGAATATTTACAGACAGAGCTCAGAATGATTCAGGGTGATATTGTGTAACAGGTGGTCACAAATGTCAAACTATAACGTTTATACCTTAATCTTATCATATCATCTGAGAAAGGGGCATTACAAAATGCACTTCACTGAAAATTCTAAGTTAGCAAATTTTGGTTCATATTTTTTGCTTGCTATATTCTTAAACTAACCATGTACGTTATTACAAATACCATGTTGTTAAAAGAGTAATTTTTCCCATTAAAATTCCAGCTAGGCACAAAGTTAATTCCTACTGTCTGATTTAAATTATATGAAGTTGTAGAACAGAAAGAACTAATTTATGATGATAGAAATAAAAGCAGAAATTATCTAAGGGGGGGTGGTAACCTGACTGAAAATGGGAATGAGGTACTTTCTAAGGTGATAGAAAAGTTCTCTATCTTAACTGAGGTATTGATTATATAATGTATTACACATTCACTGAAAGTCATTGAATTGTACACTTAAGGTCAGTGCATTAGGTTATTAAAACTTATAATAATAATAGTAGTAACTTATAAAACCCTGGTTAGCTATTACATAATACACATAAAAGAAGAATATAAGTTTTAATATACTTTATGGAAATAGTTACACTAAAAAATCGAGATAATGATCAATTTTTGTATACAAAGACTGAAAAGATACTATTCCAAGATTTTAAGTGTTACAGTTATTGAGATAACAGATTCTTTTTTTATTTATCTAAACTTTTTACTTTATGAAATAAATGTATAATTATATTTTAATGGACTTGTTTAAATGATATGTGCTTTTTTCAATGATAATCTTTGAGTATGAACCAGTATTAGATGACTTTAAATAATTACCAATTTTATTAGGTACAATTACGCTATGCTATTATGTAAGAAAATGTCTTAAGGTTTCAGAGATTGATGCCAAAGTATAAGGAAAAGAAATGTCACAATGTTTGGGATTCACATTAAAATGCTTAAAAAATAGATACATTAAATGTGGCAGAATGTTAGACTTGTGGAATCAGTATGTTGGGAATATAGGTTCATCTTAAATTTTTCTCTTATTTGTTGGGGTTTTGATGGTTTTTTCCATAATAAAAGTTTGTTTTTTTAATACTTGATAGCCACCTAGCTAATAAGTGTGGGCCAACTAGGTGCTAAGTGTTTAATGAGGCTTACTTGATCTATTTTTGCTCTTTTAACAGCTTCTCTCCCAAAGTATTAATACTTCCTTCGCAACTCCTTTAGGAGCATTGCGGCTGCCTCAGCTATGGCCTTTCATGACATATGTAATTCTTGGTCCATTTTGACTAAGATGTAAGTACTGAAATGGTGTAACATTTTTCTGATAAACTCCTGCTCTGCATACAACTCAGATTCTCATTGCCAGAAACCTACAGTGAAAAAAGGGAGAGATAGAAGACAGAGAGAGAAGAGAAAGAAAAGGAGAAGCGAAGAGAAGAGAGATGAGAGCAGAAGAGAAGAGAAGAGGAGAGAAGAGGAGAGAGGAGAGAGGAGGGGAGAAGAGGGATTTTTTTTTTTTTTTCAGAGAAAACTAGGACAGACCAGAGGAATAAATCAGAATAGCTTTATTTTTCATTTCTAGTACCCTATGCCTGATATCTTTCACCTCCAAAGGTTATGAATCTGAAGCTTGTTGAGAAGAAAAAAGTTTTATCAAGAGAAATTATTCTCTGAATCCATTTTAAGGAAGATTTTATTTGTTTTTATTTATTTATTTATTTTTAAAGATTTTATTTCATTATTTTTAGAAAGAGGGGAAGGGAGAGAGGCACAGAGGGAGAGATACATCAATGTATGGTTGCCTTTCACCTGCCTCCAGCCATAGACCTGACTGGAAACCTGGCTTGCAACCTGCTTATGTGCCCTGGCTGGGGAACTGAACCTACAACCTTTGGGTTTGCAGGCCAGCACCTTATCCACTGTGCTACCAGCCAGGACTGTGATTTTATTTGTTTTTAGAGAGAGGGAAAGGAAGGGAGAAAGAGAGGGAGAGAAACATCAACATGTGGTTGCCTCCTAAAAACCCCCAACTGGGGACCTGGCCCAAAACCCAGGCATGTGCCCTGACTGGGAGTCAAACCGGTGACCCTTTGGTTTGCAGGCTGGTACTCAGTGCACTGAGCCACACTGGCCAGTGCTGAATTTGTTTTTATCTGACTCTATTAAGACCTATGCTAGATAGTTTCCTTTTCCATTAGATATGTCTCCAATTTTCAAGGAGGAGAGCACTGGTAAATTTACTAGGCTACTGCATGGTCGAAAAGTATATTTAGTTTGAATTTAACAATTTAAGAATATGTAGCTATTGTGTTCACAACAGTATGATAGTGAATATATAGTTTCGATTTAGTATGAATACTAATCCTACTTGCAAATTTAGAATACATAAAAATAATAATTTTGCCATCTAACACTAGTCACCATAAAAGAAATAGGAAAAAAAGAAAGACTTGGAAATTTGTCACACTAAAAAAAAAACAACCAAAAACCAGAAAACTTCAAATGTTAAACTGTAAAGTCTAAATGTTCATTTTTCAGTAAGATATTTTAAAACTAAAGATGAGGACACTGAATTTTGTCCAAGGGGTTCTTGGTTACAACGATCAAAGAGGAGTTTCCTGAGAATAGAATACTTGCCGATGATAAAACATGCGGGCCATGCCCATTCTTTGCTTTTCCCCTCCTGATAGCACATCTTTCCAGTCCGTAACAGCATCCCAGCCTTAAAAAAATAATAAAGATATATATTTTATAAAGCATTTGTTTAATTATTACATTTTTTTTACAGTTTAGGACAAGTGACTTTGGCAAGTTTAAGTTATTTACACAGGGAAGCTGATATTTTAAGAAGCTGGTATTTTCCAAAACATATGCTTGAATAAACAAGACAGTCTCATGTATGAGCATTTAGTTTCAGAAATGCTATTTAAAAAAAAATTTTTTTAAAGATTTTATTTCATTATTTTTAGAAAGAGGGGAAGAGAGAGAGACATCAATGTATGTTTACGTTTCACCTGCCTCCAGCCACAGACCTGATTGGAGACCTGGCTTGCAACCTTGTTATGTGCCCTGGCTGGGGAATTGAACAGAGATGCTATTTTTTAATGGTAATAATTCCTCTTACTGAGAAGTCATCTAAGAATTCTAAATGCCGATATTTCTACTTTCTATTTTGTTCATCCTCTAAGAATTCTAAATGCCCACACTTCCACTTTCTATTTTGTAACCTCTTTGATGGAATGAAATATAGCTTTTAATTCCATCTTTCACTAAAGCAAAAAAATTTCTCTAAGCAAAATATTAGGTAGTTTAAACAGAACCTCAGTCAGATTCTTCTAAAGTCAGTGATGACCTTACAAATAAATACAAGTGCTTTCTTGCTTTGCCTAAGAACACAATTCATGTTTTCAGGATTAAGCAAGTAAAGGACATTTCCTTGGAACTTTTTTTTTTTTTTTTAAGATTTTATTGTTTTTAGAGAGGGATTGATGTATGGTTGCCTTTCACCTGCCTCCAGCTATGGATCTGGCTGGAGACCTGGCTTGCAACCTGGTTATGTGCCCTGGCTGGGAATCGAACCAGTGACCTTTGGGTTCGCAGGCCAGTGCTTTATCCACTGTGCCACCAGCCAGGGCCTCCTTGGAACTTTTTGATGTGAAAGGCTATAACAATTCTTCCTAGAATCCAGGGAGCTAGGAGATAACATAGCACAGTGTCATAGTAGTATGGAACATTGACTTTCACGTAAGGTCTGTGTTTGAATCCCTGTCTCAGCACTTGCTATAGGCCCCTGAGGAACTCCCAAATTTCATCTGTAAAAGTAGGTTAATAAAACCCACATCATTAGGAAATTATAAATATTAAATAAGTTGACAATGTAAATTGCTCAATGCTATATTGTACATAGTAAGCACTCAATAACCATAATGGTTACTATTACATTATTGAGGCTGGAACATTCTTATAAACAGTTCTAGAACTTCTTGATGATTTAAAAAAAAATATCCCATGTTTATCAATATCAACATCAAATATCAATAATCTATTTGGATTATTGGATTTCAGGCTTATCCAAAATAACTTGCCCAATATTAATAGGCAGCATGTATTGTGGTGCAGTGTTTTAAAACTGGAAAGGAGTTGACCATATGAAACAAAAAGACAACCTGCTTTCCATTTTTCATAACATATATAATGATGTTACAAACACCATAAAAACAAATATAATAACACCTCCCTTGTCTGCCTTATTTGCTTTTTGTAGGGATCAAGCGAAATAACACATGTGAAAATTCTATGTAAAATATCAAGTACCATCACACAAAGGCAAAAATACTATAATGTCAGTATTACAACTAGTTACATTAGCTACTAATCCTTGTACATTTACTATGTGCCACTGTTCTAAATGTTTTATAGTCTTATTTATTCTCAGAATCCTTATAAGATAGATATTTATTCCTGTTTTACAGTTGAAGATACAGAGAACAGTGCTAAATTAAGATTTAATTATATAGAACTTCGACTTCAAAGCTCATGTTCGTAGTCATTATACCACTCTGCTTCTTCAGATAATGTAAAAGGGTTAGGAATAGAATATAAAATCCATGCAAAGTTAAACCTAGAACTCAAGCTTGTTATTTCAGTAGTTTTTCTTGGCTATCAAATCATATGTTATCAAGTTACTTGAAAATATGACTCTTCTAAAGCAATTCTTTTTAAGCTCAAATGTACAACTATTATTCCTAGTCTTTTAAAAATATCTTATGCTGAAAAACCGTAGCAGAGAAGTTTCTATATTTTACCTAATTCTCTATATGCTGCTTAAGAGAGAAAAAAAATGTATTGGTAAAACTGAGTCTGAAAACAAAAAAAGAAATTCCATGACAATTACCTTTCAAATTATTAAGTTTAACGTAAGCTGAGAACTTGACAGGAAAATATTGCTGTCATAAACTTTACATATATCTAGATGAACAATGGCCTCAAGGACAACTATACATTCAAATATGAAAAAGTAACTTTTGAAATGCCAGCAGCAGACTTAATAAAAAGCCCAGTGAGCTGCATGAAATATAACACAAGCAGAAAAGAGGATGTCAATATTGGAAAAGCAGTAAAAGCTGTAAACTCCATCTTTCCTGGGGTACTTACGGTCTAATAATAGCATACATTCAATTAAACCACAGAGAATTTACTCATTTATTTTTAAAAACCAAAGTTAAATGCATTTAAAAAATAATGATGGCGCTTACCTCCTTCTCTTTGCACTATGTGATAGAGGTGGACATTGTGTAGGATACATTCCAGGTCATGGTCTGTGTAGCCTTTATCATGCATGTCATCCACTGAATCGGGATAGATGACTTGATCCCGAAGGCTTCCAAGTGACATGTATGGCCTGTAAAACACCAACCGCACAAGAATCTTAGTATAAAGACATCTTAGTTTAGTCAGTGTGACATCCAGGTGGTCGGAAAGCGCCACAGTGGACTCTAAATACCACATTTCTAGGATTATATTAATTACTTAGTGATGGGTATTTTTCTCTGAGGTACGGCAGGATAATATACTATGTTCATGTCAAGATTGACTGAAAAACTTATTTTGACCCAGCAATATGAACAAAAAATGTTTTTGAAAGTGCCATTGATAAGAGAAATGCAAATTAAAACTACCATGAGTTGCATACTTGACTGGCAGAAGATCAAAGCTTGACAACTCAGTTCAACGTATGGAGAAATAGGTCCTTTCATACAATGGTGAAAGAGGAAAATGGTCCAATCGTTTGGAAGGTATTTAGCAAACCCGCATATCACTTGGCCTTTGACCCACTTTTAAGAATTTAACTTAAAGATATATTTCCAAAAATACCAACTGCAACAACAACAAAATGTTCCTAAGTTTCGGTGGATATACTGCAGCATGATTTGTAACTGCAAAATATTGGGAACAACCAAAATGCTTATATAAAAGGGACTGGTTGAGTAAACTATAATACCTACCCTATGTAGCTACAAAACAAGGTGCAGAAATGTCTCTAAATTGATATAGAGCAATTTGTGTAGATATTGTTAAGTTGAAAAAAAACTCCGGCAAAAGTAGATGTATAATAGGATATCTCAACAGTGGCCTTATGGATATATTGGATATATTGATATATTGAACTACATAATTCTTTGTTGTTGAAGGCTAGCTTGTGTACTGTATATTGTAGGATGTTTACCAGCATACCTGGTCTCCACCCACTAGACACAAGTAGCATCACTACAGTAGTGGCAAAAAAGAAATTATCCAGATATTATTTGCTGGGGGACAGAACCATCCTCATTTGAGAACCACTGACCTCTACATTCTTCCCTGGTATCTATCTGCAAGACACTGGATCCAGGTCCCTTGTGGATACTAAATCTTTACATGGGTAAGTCCCTTATATGAAATGGCATAGTATTTGCATGTAACCTATAAACATCCTCTCGTATACCTTAAATCATCTTTAGATTACTTGTAGTTCTTAATACCACAATGTAAATGCTGTGTAAATAGCTGTTATACTGTGTTGGTTAGGAAATAATTACAAGGAAAAATGTCTGTACATGGTCAGTTCAGATACAAGTATACCAACATAGTACCCATCAGCAACAACATAACTGTAACATTAAAAAAATCATTTTGATCCACATTTGGCTGAATCCACAGATGTAGAACCTGAATCTGCAGGTACATATGGCTGACTGCAGTACTACATTTATATAAAATAAAAGCAAAATAAGGAAATACATATTTATTTGGTTATAAACCAAATAAACACAGGAAGGGTTTGCTTATATTTACAAAAGAAAACACAGTATACCAAGTTTTTGAATTATAGTAGATCTTGGGAACTAACGCAGTATTCATGCAAAAAAAAAATGTGTACCCTGAATCAAAAATTGCAGGTTGTAGGAATTTTTTTTCTTTTCTTTTTTTTTTTAACTTTGGGAAATGTCCATGATATTATTGTTTTCATCAAGGACTTTTTAAAATATATTTTATTTATTTTGCTATTAGAGTTGTCCCAATTTTCCTCCCTTTGGCCCCCTCCACCAAGTACCCCATTCCCTCCAGCAATGACCCCCTTAGTTCATGTCCATGAGTCATGCATGTAAGTTCTTTGGCTTATTTGTTTAAAGAATTAATCTTTTAAGTAATATGAATTGCAATATTACCAAACACATGCAAAAATACATTTACACCATACATATGTTTACACATAAAGTACATACTGGATTTTGAAGAGTTAATACAAAAAATTTAAAATATGCCAATAGCTTACATAATTATTACACGTTAAATGATAGTATTTTAGATATATTGTAGCAAGATTGAATGTTTTTTCCTTCTTTAATACTTATTTTACTCTGGAATGCTATTTTTGTGAAATATATCACAGAAATGGTGTATTGCAGAACTCACTTTTGTGAAAGTTGTCCCAGAGACAGTGCCAAACCCGCAGTAAAAAATGAATTTGGCTTTTGAGTCAGATCCTCCCCGCTCCAATAATACAACTCAACTTTATTTTAAGCTATTAGAACTACAACTTATTCTTTTTGCAGTTTTCCATCTTAAATAGTGGATTTATGTATTTATTTATTTAGTCTGTGCACAGGTCTTACTTCTTTCAATATCCTCTGTTTTTCCTCTACATGTGTTTTACATGTTGAAGCTTTCAGAAATAATGGCACTTGCAGTGCTCAGCCAGTCCCCAGAATAGAAATGATTATGTCTACTAAGTTGAGGTAAAAAATAAAAATCCCCCAGATTTAAATAATTTTGTAGAATAGTATTCTAGCTATTTTTTGAACTTGTGGTTGACTTCCAATGTGGTCCTAGACTAACCCCTGAACTCACAAAGAGTCTGTTGAGGTAGAGATTAGGTATGTTCATATTTTAATAATAAAGTTTATTTAATTCCTTTTCCCAAGTATCCCTAGTTTGGGGGCCTTCATAGCTGGAAATGTAAATCTCCAGTTTAGTTGAAAGGGATCTCATCTAATTTACATGCTAATATGAGAATATATATTGTCTATGTGCATGAATCATACAGTTAATTAGTTTGCAAATTCTTTCCAAATTGGTCTTCATTCTCAGCATCTTTTCTAATCTAAAGATTGACTGATTTCACAACACATCCATGACCAGTTGGTTGCTATTTAAAACATAAATTGCTAAAAAAATCTATATCTTACATACCCACAAAGAAGCACATATTTTATAATGGTGAATAAGAAAGATAGCATGTCTTCTATGTAACATTCATCCACATTTCCTTACTTTTTTCTTCTTCCTTAACTGCATTAGATTTTTCTCAGTTATTGCAAGTAACCTGATCTTTCCACATTGTGAAATGATTCCAACCTAAGAAAACTTAACCTGCAGTAATGCAGATACAAGTAATATACAAAAGTGTACCTTATTTAGTAAAATCTATTTATAACAAGATCACTTTAAAGCATTCATAAGTTAAAGTTGGTTCTTATCCATTCAGCTGCCCTATGTCTTTTGATTGGTGCATTTAATCCATTTACCTTTGTATCTGTGTTCCTGTCTGTCTCTCTGTTTCTTCACCTTCTTAAAGCAGACCCTTTAGCATCTCTTGCAATGCTGGTTTAGTGGAGATGTATTCTTTTAGACTTCTGTTGTCTGGGAAGCTCCTTATTTCACCTTCTATTTTGAATGAGAGCTTTGCTGGGTAGCATATTCTTGGTTGCAGGCCTTTGTTTTTCATTGTTTGGAATATTTTTTTGCCATTGCCTCTGACTTGTTGTGTTTCTATTGAGAAATCAGCTGATAGCCTTATTGGAGCCCCCTGGTATGTTATTAGCTGTTTCTTTCTTATTGCTTTTAGGATTCTCTCCTTGTCGTTGAAATTTGCCATTTTCATGATGAGTGGGTCTGTTTGGGTTCATTTTCCTTGGGACCCTTTGTGCTTCCTGAGTTTGCATGACATTTTTCTCTTCTCAAGTTAGGGTAGTTTTCTATCGTTACTTTTTCAAAGAGGTTTTCTATCCCATGCTCCTCCCTTCTCCTTCTGCTATCCCTATGATATGAATGTTATTACATTTCATGTTGTCCTGCAGCTCTCTTAAAACCTCTTCATTCTTTTTCAGTCTTGTTTCATTTTGTTGCACTGCCTGGGAATTTTTTTCTACATTGACCTCCAGCTCAATAATCCGATCCTCTGCTTTCTCTGACCTGCTTTTGATTCCTTCTACTGTGTTCTTCAATTTAGAAATGGTATTCTTCATTTCCTCCTTACTGATGATGTCTATGTCCTTTTTAATGTTGGTGTAGTTCTCATAAGTTCCTTGTAGCTTCCCTGGAGTTCTTTGTAGTTCCCCTGGAGTTGTTTGTAGTTTTCTTTGAACTTGCTGAGCTCATTGAGCTTCTTTATCATCATTATTTTGAATTCCATGTCTGATGGACAATATAGGCAAAAGAGGTGATTGCCTCTATTTCATTTTGCACTCTTCCTAGGGATTCTTCCTTTTCATTTGCTGAGGGTTTATTTCTTTGTCTTCCCATTTTAGGTGGCTTTTATTTATTTCTGCTTCTTAGATGGGTCTGCTTTGACTTACTGTCTTAGTGGTGTGACCTTCTGTGGTGTAGAGGTGCACTTTTATATTTTTACTTCCTGGATCTGTGTGTGGGAATTTCTTTAAAAAGTAAATAAAAAAAAACAGCAGTAACAGTCCTGCACTCACAAATGTCAATGTTGTAAAAAAACAAAGAAAGGCTGAGGAACCCTTTCAGACTGAAAGAAACTGTAATGACATAGCAACTCAAAAAGGAATGTGTTTTGTTGACTCAAGCAAGTTATTATAATAAAGAATCATGTTATGAGAGTTGGCAATGAATATGGAAGGTTGTTGGAAAAGGTCACCAAGAAAACATGATCACTGGATGATGACCCATGAGCTAGACCTGAGCAAATCCTAGGCTCCTTGTTCCATCTGCTGACCTTGAAATGACTGACTGCTCTGCCATGGTTCCCAGCTGCAGCTCTTTTCAAGGGCGCAGCCTCGAGATAGCAAGGTGTTTTTGAGTGTATCTGGGTGGTATATGTGACTGAGCCCAGTTAGGACTTTGACATAAAATCTTAAGCTTCTGTTGGTCAGGGGCAGAGGTTTACTTATCTTGTGGCAGCCCAAGAGGATACTTGTGTGTAAGTGTCCTTACTTATTAAAACAGCTACCTACCAACCTGGAGTGGTCTCCTTCTTTCTGCCTCTCCTTGCCCATCTGTGCTAGGAGTCAGTTTGCAAACCAACAAAAGTATGTTTAGATAATAATATTATGGCCATGTTAATTTTCATGAATTTGATTTTTGTATTACGGTAATGGTAGAGACTATTCTTGTTGTTTGAAAATATGCCCCAAAGTATATTAAGGGTGAAGATTTATGATTACTTAACTTAAAAATAAAAGTGTGTGTGTGTGTGTATGTAGAGAGATGATGATTTTAAATATTATAAAATGTCTTTTGTAAATCAATTGCACTTATTTCCTATAATATGCAAATGATTTAGTTGAAGGATATATAGCACAAGGTTATTTCATAACAAATTAATATGTATGAAAATAAAAACATTTATATTTGTTTTTTAAATATGACAACTGATTCCCTATATTTATAGACCAAGTTAAAAATCTTATTATACATATGTATAATTGAAATATAATTTACACATCATAAAAATTTACCCTTTTAAACTGTACAATTCAGTGACTTCTAGTATATTCACAAGTCATGTATCCATCACCATTGTCTAATGTTAGAATGTGTTTTCATCCCAGAAAGAATCTCCATACTCAATAGCAGACCCTCACTATTCTTTCCTCCTCCCAGTCCCTGGCAACCACTAATGTACATTTTGTCTCCATTAATTGCTTATCATGGACATTATATATATATATATATATATATATATATATATATATATATATATATATATGGTATTCTACAATATGTGGTCTTCTGTGATGGTCTTTCTGTTATCATGTTTTCAGGTTTACCATTAATGTATCATGTCACAGTATTTCACTCCTCTTATGGCTAAGTAATATTCCATTGTATGGATATGCCACATGTTATTAATCCATTCATTGATGGATATTTCGGTTGTCTCCCCTATTTGACTAGTATCAATAGTGGACATACACATAGGAATAAAATTGCGGGGGCATGTAGTAACTATGTTTAACTTTTTGCAGAATTGCCCAACTGTTTTCCAAAGTGAAAATACAATTCTGGTCACATTTCGCCTATCTTATCCATATGTCTTCCCTTCCTGCCCTCTTCTTTATCCTTCCCTCTCCAGTCTAGTCATAGATTTTTTAAATACAATGAGGACACACAGATATTTGTGTACTTACATCTTAAGCATTTATATAATGTGGCAATATTTTAAATTAATATTTGGTAATAATAATAGTAGTATAAAATAAACACAGCCACCAGGGCCAATGAGTAGATATTTAGTCAGTACACTGACATTCTCTAGAAGAAGAAATATAAGAAAACTTCAGGAGATAATACTTTTGCTGACTTCCAAAGTGATGCCAGTTCTAATTAAATGTAAATCAGAAGCACAAAGATTATTACCATACACTCCAGATATAGTTTGATCCACAGGACAGCCATAACACAATACATACTAAGACAATAGTGATTATTATATATCTGAATACAATTCATAAGTGATTCTACAGGCTTATTAACTGGCAATATTTGAGGACATTGTATTTTATATCTATATTTCAGGGAACATGGTATAGAATCATGGTTGTGATAATGGGCTTTGTAGAAATGGTTTTGGGCTGAAATCCTGAATTGACCTTTTATTAGCAATGTGACCAAATTCTGAGCTAGAGCTACCTCATTTGTAAAATAAGTTACTTTATTGTATTTTTTGAGGAATAAAGCAATGTAATCAGAGCACATAGTAAGCATTCATTAAACTGTTATTGAAGCAAAAAATTCTATTTCTACTTAGGCCTAAGTATTCTACCTATGTGAAAAAACAACATCATAAAAAGGATGTGATATAAAAAAAAAAAAAAAAAAAAAAAAAAAAAAAAAAAAAAAAAAAAAAAAAAAAAAAAAAAAAAAAAAAAAAAAAAGGATGTGATATAAGGCACCAGCCTGCAGACCCAACGGTCACTGGTTCGATTCCCCAGCCAGGGCACATAACCAGGTTGCAAGCCAGGTCTCCAGCCAGGTCCGTAGCTGGAGGTAGGTGAAAGGCAACCATACATTGATGTTTCTCTCCCTCTCTTCCTCTCTCCCTTCCCTTCTCTCTGAAAAATAATAAATAAAATCTTAAAAAAATGGATGTGAAAGAATTTCTATTTAGCCTGCTAAGAAACTTGTAGATTGATATCTAATACTTTTTTACTGTTAACATGATTAATAAGTATCTAATTATATAGATTTTAGATATTTCATTCTGTTAAACATTCAAGAAAGCTTCTCAGATTTATCCAAAAGTACTTAAAAAAAAAAGTTAACTGGAGCACCACTTAGTTCACTGGAGCAATTTATGAGGTCTCATAGGTGTCAATATGCTTTTTGTGTAAGAGGAATTTAGAAGGACAAAATATTATAATTTCTTTAAAAGGATAATTTAATATTATTGAAGATTTCTGTATACTTTAGAAATTTGTCAGTTCTCTTTGATGAATATGACAATTTACCTCATAAGGGCTCTTAACTGTAAGTCTAATAGTGTTTTGAATATGCAATCTTAAAATAAAAGAGTCAAAACAAAAAAGAAACAGAGATGAAGATTGGCAAATATGTCCAGATAATTTGATTTAATAGAACATGGAAAGTGTTACTTTGAAAAGTTATGTGAAAGGCTGATAAAAATATTATAAAATTATATCTTTATGGACAGTAAATATTGGTTTATTAAAGTTCTATTTTTCTCTCAATTATTGTATGTAATATGAAATGCTAAAAATAGCACATTTATGTGTTTAATGAGGTACGCAGTAGCTAAGGGTACTCTAATAGGTTTTGTTAATGTAATTATTTTAAAACATTATGAAGTTGAAGTTATCACAGAATCCTCTAGAAAAGCTATACCAAGAATCTATTTGAAAGCACAGGGAAATGGAGGCCTTCTATAGCCAATGTTTTTATGATTAGTTTGCATGTGATCCTTTTTCCAACTCTAAGGCCTGGAATGCAACATTTTAAGTTAGCTCAAGTTTCTCTAGTCCTACCAAAGTTATACATAATTGATATGCACTTTAAGCACCCTTCACTAAATTTTTCTAGCTATAGAGACCAATTCAAATAAACTTGCAAATATTTCAAGGAGAGCAATTACCATGTCAGAAAGTTATCAGCTTACTTGCTCTGGCCCATCAAGAGGTGAATCATGCAACACATACAGTATAAGCAACAAGAAAAAAATAGATTGCTTATAATTTAGTAGCTGTCAAAAGGGAAGCACTAGCTACTTAATTTACTTTATCTAAGTAAAATTTGGAATCACCTCTGTTGCAGGAAAAATATTGGGATAAACTTATAGGTGTCATTATAATTTAAATAATTATTACTTAAACAATTATCAGTTATTTTTCTTTGTAATCTAAAATTCCTTCAAATGCATCTATAATTAACACCATTAATTGTAACAGTAAAATCAAAGTAAAATACTTAAGATCAAACCCATTCCCAGTGATTATGGCTTTTTTAAGTTATTAGAAATATCTCAGGGTACTTTTATAATTTGTATTATGCTCCCCATTTTTTTGTCTACGTATTGACAAGTTTTTATTGTTTTGGTAAAATATATTGACATTTATTAGGATTTATATTTATATAATTTATATTACTCTCTACTTTTCTATTTAACAGGGACAAAAATGAAAAGAGGAAGAAAGCATGGAGTCTGTTTTTGTGCTTCGAGTCTCTGAACATCTAAAATGCTAAATATTTTGTAGCCATCTAGATTTTAACTGTAAATAATACTGATAAAAGTTTTGCTGCAATTTAACTACATTTAAGGCATGTGTTAATTTTAAGAATAAGGTACAGCTAAGAACTGCTGTTGCCATAGTAATAAGAAGTTAGCAATCTGAAAGCCATTAAATCTTGCCATAATAACTCATATAAATGTACATGCTGAACCAATCCTGTCATTAATTTTTTCTATGAACGGCAAAAAGCTTTGAGTCCTCAGTTTATATGTCATTCCTAATACTCTTAAAATAAATATGTCGCAAAAAAAAAAAATACTGAACTGAAAAGAGGTAGTTACTTATTACTGAAGTTATATTGTCAGGATATTTCTTCTAAGTGCCAAAACAGAATGTCCACATCCTCTTAAGAGCAAGGACTGTGTTCATGTCCAAGTAATAAAAATAATGTTAGTAGAATAATCAAAGAATCAGCAAGCTAATAAAAAATTAGATTATGTAATAGTCAACTTTGTTAACAGTATTTATAGTCATATTAAACTACTGCATGAAATTTCTGACATTTGGCCTACTGACTTTTAAAAATTACAATTCCACATGGCTTACCCTAATAATGAGAAAAACTTTTAGATTCAATGCAAAATTTTTCCATTATTTTTATAAATTAGCCCACAGAAGAGTTACATATGAAAAAAAGCAACATTTTTTTCCAATCGATAGAAAGCTATAGGAAGTTATGTTTATATTAATAGGTCTCTTTAAAAGATTTTATTTATTTTAAAAATATTTTATTATTTTTAGAGAGAATCAAAGGGAGGGAGATAGGGAGAGAAATGTCAATGTGTGTTTGCCTCTCACATGCCCTTAATGGGGGACCCGAACAGCAACCCAGGCATGTGCCCTGATGGGGAATCAAACTGGTGACCCCCATTGATTTGCAGGCCAGAAATCAATCCACTGAGCCTCACCAGCCAGGACTCTTTAAGGGATTTTAAAGAACTAAACTGTACAATTACTATGCTGGATGTACTAAAATGTGTAATTTACAATCCTGTCAGCTAATTGCCCAAAGATATTTATTCAAAGTTTACTTGCTTTGAGTCTCATAGTCATAAAGCAAAGAAATAGAAGTGAGTTTGCTACAGCAATACTAATGGAACCTTTTTCTTCATCGCTAAAATAATTTCTTCTTAAAAAGATATGTGAAATGACAAATATTTTTTCCCATCCTAAAGAGCATTAGTGACATATCTAGTGCAATCAACAAAATAGCTTGCTTCCTCATTAGTCTAAGGAGCCACTTTGGCAGTAGAAGCCAAGTCTATGGAGATATTTATTAATTAAGTTATACATTAGTGGTTCATTGCAGTTACGATATATGCCAATAGGCATACTATATAATTACTAGGATACTACCAATGCAGACATACTGATGCTCATTCTAGCTTATAGTCCATGATATCTGTTCAACAGTGACTTGTATAATAGGCAAAAGTCTGTGCCAGTGACAACTCCCACTCTCAAAGTCCAGGTTTGTTGAATTTAGAGGCAGTAAGACCAGTGTATTTGTACCCTATTTGGTATGGAGCTCCATGAGTAGACCTGGATTAAGCCATATCACACTATTCCTTTATTCCAGAGTCCCTTTCAGGCCAACATTTCACTTAGGCAATGGCCCAGGCCAGTTGCACCTTGCTTAAACAAACACACTCCTGGTCCTGCAGAGGATCTCTCTGTTTTCTGGCACCTAGGGATTCATTAAGAATCAAAAAGTCCAAAAGCTAGAGATCAGGAAAAAGCGACCAAGATACTTAACATTTCTCTATTCTTTCTTAGGTCTTTTTCCAGACCACTTCACCCTCTGACATCTGAGACAGAAAAAAAAAAAAGAAAAAGAAAAAGAAAAGAAAGGCAGGATCTCACTGAAAATACTGCACTATGAGGGCATCCTCTCTTCTGTGGAGAAAGGAGGCAAATTCAGGCTTCTTGCTTTCCTCTTGAGTTCATGTGCTTCCTGTTTTTTAACAGTCATTTTCTGGTTTTATATATGTGGAATAAACGTTGTTGTTATATAACATAGTCCAAATCCTGGGTTTGGAAAATATTCATATAGAAACAATTCAAGAGGAAGTTCAGATTTTTAAATATCTACAAAATTCACTTGACATACATACATCTCAGAGTGCATCTGTGCCTATGTTGGTATTTTTGGTGTTACCTGAGTGTTCTGTCCATTCTGCTGAATTTCTTGTAACAGTCTTTGCTCTATTGCAGTCTCTTCTTTTGGCAGCATATAGGGTAATTAATAGTTTTTTAATGCCATACTCCTTTGCAACAATTAAGATGTGCTTATTTTATATCTCTGCAAAAAGTCTGAGTTAAAATTAAGGGAATATTTTTGAGAAATCATCTGAAATTTTATGGAAAAATTGGCTATAGAAGAACAGGAAAGAATAAAGAACATATTCTAATTTGAAAGTGATTTGAACGTAGTTTAATTTTTTTTAACTTCACTTTTATGTAAGAATATAGCTTCTTTTACATTATCATAAATGAATGAAAACCAAATACCTGTGTTAAACTTTATGCTAAAATTGGCTTGGATTGCCTTCTACATCCAGCATTAAAAGGACTGTTTCTAAGCAATAGCTTGATATCAATGCAGTTTAAGCATACTAAGACAACAAACTTAGCTGGTGGTATATTCATTTAAAAGGTCACTTAAAAGGCATGGGCTCTCGCTGGTGGCATAGTGGATAAAGTGCCAGCCTGCAAACCCAAAGTTCACCGGTTCCATTCCCAGCCAGGGCACATAACCAGGTTGCAAGCCAGGTCTCCAGCTAGGTCTGTAGCTGGAGGCAGGTGAAAGGCAACCATACATTGATGTTTCTCTCCCTCCCTCCCTTCCCCTGTCTTTGAAAAATAATAAATAAAATCTTTAAACAAACAAACAAAAAAAGGTCAGGTAAAAGAATAGTAATTTTTCAGAGACATGTCCAATGTTGTAGGCAGTAACTAAGACAAAGTGGCTTTAGAGTCAGACACGCCTAAGTTAAATTGTTAGTTCCAACATTTATCAGCTGAATGACTTTCAGCCTTTCTAAATTTTTTCACCTATAATGTAGGGATACTAATACCAACCTTATGCATTATCACAGAGGAGAATCAGAAACATGTCATATGTTTAAAATTGACACTAGCACATAGCAATTGCTTGTCACATTGTAAATTAATATTTTTTAAAAAGTAATAAGCCAGAGATGCTTAGCCCTTGCTCAAGTTGCCCTAGGATCTGTCAACTATCTCAAGAGGTCATAAGATTCTCGAAATAAAAATCAATATAAATTCAATTTATTTAAAAAATATATAGACTGTATCATTCAAGGCATGAGTGAAAAATGCCATCAAAGAAAACATGGATTAAATGCTCACACTTCTAAAAGCTAAGATTTCATAATCTCTTTTCACTAAGAAAAACAGATGAAGAAAATAGAAATTTTTGAAACTGAATGCAAGCTATAAAAGAATGATAGTTTGTTATTTCCCCATAATTTGGGGGAATAACAGGGCTAGAGAGACTTTAATTATTATGATTATCTTAGAAAATATTTAAGGTCAAACACTGTGAGGTTTTAAATCACAAGTACATGTTTTTAGTATAATTATTTTATTAATCTGAAGATAAGAGGTGGTGACCACAGAGAGTTTTTATTCAAAGATTGGGTGAAGTCTAATCCTGGCTCTGAACTGCTAGGTAACTCTAAATATTAAAGTCTCTAATCTCTTTGAACTGCATTTTAATTATTTAAATATTCTATTAGCATGACTTATGCTGAGCATATTTAATATCTACTCTTCATACTTTAAAAGATAGTTGGAAGTAAAATTATCTATATTTAATTTGCTATACAAACTAATTAGTCATGCTTTCCTTCCTATGTACAAATTTAGGATTATGATGCATTAAATTTAAAGTGTGATTTATAACTACTTTATTAAGAAGCATTTACATTTTGTCTAGAAGTTAAAGTAACACAGTAGTTGAATATACTATCCTGTGAATGAAGTAGTTAGTAAATAAATACTGAGCTGGTAAATAAAATGTTATTTATAATTTCAGAATATCTCTTGACAAAAAAGAACAAAAAATGACTATTACAGAAGTAAGTTACTGTCCCTTTTTGTTGTTTTTCAAAATGCACTGGCAGACTAAAATTTAACATATAAGACTGTTATTTACTTCCAAGAAGGAGATGAGCTCCAAAGATCCCCAAAACACTAGAATATATTAAAAAGTAATTCAGAGCCTGTCAGGGTAGCTCACTTGGTTAGAGTGTTGTCCCAATATGGCAAGGGTGAGGGTTTGATCCTGGTCAAGAGCACATATAAGAATCAACCAATGAATTCATAAATAAGTGAAACAATAAATTTCTCTCTCTCTCCCTCTCCTCTTTCCCTCCCTTCATCTCTCTCTCTCTAAAACCAATAAGAATAAAATAAAAATAGAAAGCAATTCAGAAGAACACTTTATCAATGCTTAAAGACCCAAGGGATGGACACTATTATTTCCAGTACGTGCTGATGACATAATATGTCTAATAAAATATTTGTTTTTCTCAGCTTGTCATATTAGGGGAGGGTGGACAGTGGAAATATCCACTAAAACAAAAATTAGTAACTTACTCAAATCTGTGGCATTCTGATCTATGCAGACATTGGAGAAACATCCAATTTATGACAACTCTCAAGATCCTAACTTTCAAAACCCAGGTTAAATGACACACTGTTCTTTCATATTTTTCCTCATTTGGAACATTTATAACATTTCTTGCCTTTTTTTGAGGCACTTATTCTGGCTTTTAGTGAAGTTACTTGCATGTTTTTTATTTAAAACCAAATTCAACATAAGCACCACCCTGTGAGTCACTGTCTTACTTGTAGTCTATCCACTGTAGCATCTGATAGCAGGGCTTTAGTAAATGTTGCTTAAAATAAAATGGAAAAAGAATAGCATATTAACAAAGAATAAAATTCAATAATTTCTCCAAGAAATGAAGTATAATACCTATTCCATACCCCCTTTCCTCCCATTTTTTTTCTTAAAAAAATGTATTTAGTCAAATTTAATTTGACCCATAATGCAATCCTTTCACCTTCCTAACATTTTCCTTCTCAGACTTCAAGTCAAAAATGAATGAAATTTGTACAAGTTTCCTTTTGACACAAAACTGGGGTACCTGTATCTAATTCAGATTTGCTGGCCTGAGTGTATGTTATTTGAGTACTAAGATCATGGTTAAAATTTTGTTCCAAGATATTTCTTCCAAGATAGCGAGAGCAGGGCTTTGTGAACGTAATTACATGGTGGGTTGGTACCAACTGGAGACTGTTGCTGAGGAAAGCTATGTAATGTATACAAACGATCCTCTGGGGGATTTTTTAAATAGTATAAAGGAACCCTAGATTTGGCTACCTTTTGTTTAGTAAACATTTTTATCTTCTGTCTTCTTCCCTGTGTCCCTTCCATTCTCCCTCTATCATTACTTCCTCTCCTTTCTCCCTCCCTCCTTCTCTTTCTGTCCCCCCAACCTCTACCAAGAGTTTCACTTTTTTCACTTGGTTGGTGCCAGCCCATAATACGATTTTGTTAGGAGGTGAACAAAACAGCTCAGTAAAGGATTGGGCTTTTAAGGTTCTAATGGCTGAAGACAACAGAGACTACAAGGGAATTACCAAGTGACTAATGGGTCATACGTCAGTGAATTAGTGAGCTAGAGCAGGAGATCGTAAATCTACCCCTAGGTAGTTGGGAAGACAGACAGACTGCACCAAGAATTGATAAAGAAATTCAAGATTTGTATTTAAGTGGAAGATTTTTCCTGAGGGTCAGTAGGTAACAATGACTCTTAATCATCAGTTTAAAGAATTCAGTCACATTGCTCAGGAAATTCAGTCTCAAACAGCATGAAATTACCAAAATATTTTTTAAAGTACTATCTGACAAGATTTAAAATTTTACCATAGATTTAAAGTGGCTGAATCTATATGTTAGATGAAATATTCCTTTGCTCAAACTTATGAAATATTCCAGTAATTGTTATAACCAATCATTAACGAAGATGAGATGGGAGAAAAAGTGTTTTGAAACTAATGTATCTTCCACAACTTTTATTTGTATTCTTGAACTAAGGCCCAGATTTCTTTTATCTGGGTCTCATTAGTAACATTGCTAAAATGATTTCATAATTTCGTAGGAGTTCATGTTTCTCAGCTTTTAAACTGAGCCATAGCAGCATTCTCTGAAGAAATGGTTTAAAAAATGTAAGTGGCCTAATATGCTTAGGGTATTTTTCTCTCAGTAGTTTACTTTTTCTTCTGTACACTGCACAACATTATTAGAAATACACTTTAACAAACCTCACTCATTTTTCCCAATGAAAATAACAATTAATGTACATTTGATTGCTGCATACACAGGTCTATTCTCTTCAAGGAAGTTTTTAAATTACAAAAGTAAAAATGGGGACATTATTATAAAGGTCTGTTTGTGACTTATGAAGTTGATACTGTAGGTATATAGGATAAATCTTATAAGCAATTTATAGTACTTTTCTGCCAAGCTAGTATTTAAGCAAGATTCTATTGCTATAAATTAATGCAATAAAATACCATATAATATTCATTAATGAGAATATTCTATGAAGAAATGTTTAAGATTAGCTAGTGAGAAGTATTTTGAAATAGACTGTAGCAGCTTCCCTTTAAATCATAAAAACATGATTGTTTACAAATTTACTTGAAAATATCAGCAACTTTTAGAATATAAGAAATAAATACACATTTAGAGAGTTAGTTTACATCTACATTTAAATTCTCTGCCTTTCTGCAAGGTAAATATTTCAAATATAAATACATATTGTCATGTTTCTAAAGCTATATAATAAAGATAAAATTCCTTTTAACAGTAATTATTAAGAAACATTGTTAGCCTTCAAAAATACTTTTCATTCTCATTTTTCTCCTTAACTGAATTGTAGTTGACCTTTTGCTTAGGCAACAGTAAATTTCATAACTAAGAAAAAGTTTTCCAGTGATTTATGTCTGTTGCAAAATAACTTAGTGAGGTTTCTCTGAGGGCAAAGATTGGATTCATGTCTGAGGGCAAAGATTGGATTCAGGCACTTTCTTCCCCGCATCCCCACTTTTAAACAATTATATAGTAAAATACAACATAAAATGCATCTTAACCATTTTAAGTGTACAGTTCAGCAGAGTTTTTCTTAATTTTTCCAGTTTTACTAAGATCAAATTGACATATAACTTTGTGTAAGTTTAAGGCATACGTGTTGACTTGAAACACACATAACACACATAAAATGACCTGACCCTCTAGCACCTCACATGGGTACCATTTCTTTGTCTGTGCGTGTGTGGTGGGGGGTTAAGAACCTTGAAGATATATGCTCTGCATAATTTATGAGTATATGTTATGTTATTGTTAGCTATAATCTCAATGCTATGTATGATATTCCCAGAATTTCCTCATCTTCTAACTGGAAGCTGTTATGCTTAGCCAATGTCTCTGTCTTTCCCCCACTCTCCGGACCTTTGTTACCACCATTTTTTTCTCTGTTGCTGTAAGTTTAGGTTTTTAGATGCCACACATAGGTAATATGGCACAGTATTGATCTTTGCCTTACTTATTTCACCTAGCACAATCCCCTCAAGTTTTAATCATGTTGTCACAAATGGCAGGGTTTCCTTCTTTCCTGTGGCTGAAGAATATTCCATATATATATATAGATGTGTATAAATACACATCTATTTACCTGTTGATGGGCACTGACTTTTTTTCCCTCTCTTGGCTACTGTGAATAATGCTGCAATAAATAAGGTGGTACAGATATCTCTTGAAGATCCTGTTTTCATTTTCTTTGGATAAATGCCCAGGAGTTGGATTGCTGGGTCTTATGGTAATTCTATTTTTAAGTTTTTGAGGAACCTCCATACAGTTTTCTATAGTGGCTACACTAATTTACATTTCCATTAAAAGTGCACAGGGGTTTCCCTTTTTCCAAATCCTTTCCAACATTTGGTACCCCTTGTCTTTTTTGTTTGATAGTCATTCTAATAGGTGTAAGGTGGTATGTCATTATAGTTTTGATTTGCACTTTGCTGATGACTAGTGATGTACCTTTTCACCTACTTTTTGGCCACTTTTGTGTCTTCTTTGGAAAAAATGTCTCCTAGTTCCTCTGCCTATTTTAATTTTTTAAACTTAATTTGCTTTTATTTTGCAGTGGAAAATATTGTTATACTTTAATTAAAGATGTAAAAAGCACATTTAAATCGGAAGTTGTGTGGTTATCCTTTGCAAACTTGCAGGCAACACTTTGAGTCAAAACATAAAGATGACATGTTTGCAGGGAAATAATAATAAAATTCAGGTTTTTACATTTTTATTATTAAATTTATTGGGGTGACATTGGTTAGTAGGGTTATAAAGGTTTCTAGTGTACATTTCTATGATACATGATTTGTATATTGCATTGCATACCCACCGTCCAAAGTCAAATCATCTTCCCTTACTTTATACTTGACTCCGTTTACCCATTCCGACCCCTTCCTCCCCTCTTTCCTTTGGTAACCACCATACTGTTGTCTGTGTCCATGAATTTTTTTTTTGTTTGTTTTTTCTTCTTTGTTTATTTGTTGCTTTAAATTTTATATTCCACGTAAGAATGAAATCATATGGTTCTTTTTTTTTTTTTTTTTGTCTGACTTATTTTGCTTAGCATTATATTCTCAAGGTCCATCATTTATTTGCAAAGATACATGTACCCCTATATTCATTTCATCACTATTTACAGTGGCCAATCTTGGAAACAATAGAAATGTCCTTCAATAGATAATTGGATGAAGAAGATATGGTACATATATGCAATGGACTACTGCTCAGCCATAAGGACAAATAAAATACTGCCATTTTCTCTACCCATTTTAAAATTGAACTGTTTTATTTTTTTGCTACTGAGTTGTATGACTTTTTATATATTTTTCAATATTAAACCCCTATCAGACCTAAGATTTGCAAATATTTTCTTCTATTTTGTGGGCTGCTGTTTCATTTTCTTGATCACGTCTAGCTGTGCTGAGGCTTTTCAGTTTGATATAGTCCCATTTACTAACTTTTGCTTTTGTTGCTTGTTCTTTTGGTGTCATATCCAACAAAATCATTGCCCAAGTCAATGTCAAGAAGCTTATTTCCTGTTTTCTTCTAAGAGTTTATGTTTTAAAGTCTCACGTTTATATCTTTAATCAATTTCAGTCCATTTTTGTTAATGGTTTAAGATAGTCCAATTTCATTTTTCTGTATGTACTTGTCCAGTTCTCCCAACATCACTTATTTTTTCTTCATCGAACAATTATGGCTCCCTTGTCAAGTGTTAATTGACAAACGTTTATTTCAGGGCCTTCAATTCTGTTCCATTAATCTATGTCTACTTTCATCCAATACCGTACTGTTTTGATGACTATAGCTTTGTAGTACAGTTTGAAATCAGCACATGTGATGCCTCTGGCTTTGCTCTTTCTCAGGGTTGCTTTCAGTATTCTGGGTCTTCTGTAGTTTCACACAAATTTTAGTATGGGTTTTTATATTTCTGTCAACACTAATATTGGAATTGCACTAATTCTATAGATGGCTTTGGGTAGTATGGACATTTTAACAATATTCTTCCAATCTATGAACACAGAATATTTTTAAATTTGTTAGTTTATTTCATTGAAGTCTTAGTTTTCAGTGTATAGATCTTTCAGCTCCTTGGTTAAATTTATTACTAAGAATTTTATTGTCTTGGATTCTAATGTAAATAAGATTATTTTCTTTCTTTTTCAGATAGTTTGTTTAGTGTTTAGAAACACAATTTTGATATCTGCATGTTGATTTCATATCCTACAACTTAACTAATCTTGTTAATTTTTTCTAAGTGTTAAGTCTTTAAAATTTTTATATGTAAGATCATATCATCTGCAAACAAAGACAATTTTACTTCTTTCCTTCTGACTTGCATGTCTTTTATTTCTTTATCTTGCCTTATTGCTCTGGTGAGGACTTATTGCTCTGGTGAATAAGTGTATGAGAGTGGGAACCCTTACCTTGTTCTTATCTTAAGAGAAAAAACTCAACCTTTCACTATTGAGTATTATATTAGCTATGGGTTTGTTGCATATGACTTTTATTATTGTCCTTTTTGGAACTGAATTTTTATTTCATTTAATAGCCTCTCTCAATGAAAACCTGCTTAAAGATCACAAATTGAAGAGCCCAAAGAAACTAGATAATTAAAGAGCAAAAGAAGTTGTTTCTTGCGATATGGACAATATCACCTACCTTTGTGGAATGTAAAACATGTGTTGGGGAGGTGGTTTATAGAGGACACCTTCATACACGGGCCAGAGTCCACTTAAGATCCTGAAGAGAGAACTTTTCCCACAACCATTGGGACCAGTTATCAAAAGATGCATTCCTTCTTGTACCTAAAGTAAGAAATAAAATTACAAACTGCAATAGTTTAAAATATTTTCATTTGGTAGCATTAAAAAGTGATTTATCTTTTTAAAAAATCTTTCAAGTACATGATAACCTAAGATAGGCAAAAAATCAAGAAAAATATATCAGGATTAACAGCATCAAATTTGGCTCTGACTATGCTCTGAAGCTATCATAAATTAAGTCAATCTCAAAGAAATGAATCTGCTTGAAATGAGCAATTGGCTTTCCACAATTTTAACTGAGGCCTTGTAATCTACATATATGTGTAGTACATACTATACATGTATGTAGAAACACAACCACATGAAAATTAGGAAACTTAAAATTTAAATTAAAGCATATTACATCTATTTTATCTATGTTAATATTCGATTAACTTTATATTGAATTAAAATACAACTTTGTTTTATTTTTCAGTTGGACTTATTAGCTATAAAGCATAGTTCTTCTAAGAGCCATCTGGGTTGTTTAATTTTGTGTTTCAGCAGTCTGAAAATGTTACATAAATCATTAAAGTCCATAATTAGGGAGATAAGTTTATTCTAGTTCTGCTTTATTCAAAGATAAAGAAAATATGCTTACTAAACCAAGAGAGAGAAAAATAAGAGAATCATAATTTAGTCTCATGTCTAGGGATGCATTAAAACATATATATATGTGTGTATATATATATATATATATGTGTATGTGGGTGTGTATACACACATATATATATACAGTTATAACAAATGTGATATCTATCTGTTATCAGCTGGATACTCATCTAGAGACTCTTTCATCTTATTTACTGTTTAAATTTAAACCGTCAAATATTATGAGTTGCCATTCTACTCAGTTGGATTGGAAAGTTGCCTTAGTGTGGTATTTAAAGAGTATTGTGAAGAACAAGGAAAAGAAATACCATATAAAAAATTGACCTACTTCTAAGAATAAATGATATTTTATAATCAGTTATTTAAAAATAATATAGTATGAAAGTATGAAATAAAGAAATTACAGTATATATGTAGATATATCTTTGTAAGGTGTGGATGTAAATATGTAAGTATCAATGATCTAGAATACATCATAATGCAAACTCAAAAATGAAACAGCATTGTATTACTTGCATTAGGTCAGTATAATGGACCAACCAGTTCCATGTTTATCCTTGAATCATTTGCTTGTATAACATAAGATGAAATCTTTTTGTTGAAAGATGGTAGTGGGAAGCAGGAGAGAAGGAGAAAGGGAAGGAAAAAAGAAGAGTTGGGATGGAGGTTAGATAAAGAAACTAGGGATGCATATGATCAGAATATGTAAAGCAAAACAATTCAGATTCATATTCTATCTAAATAATTAACTTTCCTTAGCAATCACTGATTGATTATCTGCCATGTGTCAAACATGCTTCAGGCATAGTGGATGCACTGCTGGTTACAACAAAGTCCTTGTCCTCATGGAGCTTACATTTCAATGGAAAAGATGACAATAAACACATAGACAAAAATTTAAGTAGCAATAAATGCTATTATGATAACAAAAAAGGAAAATTTGTTAGGGAAAGATGGTGGCATTGTGAGGTTGGTGGGGGGCTTCTTTTGATTGGTGATCAGAAAAGTACTCTTTGAGGAGGTAATACTTTGGCTGAGCCTGGGTGACAACCAGCCAAACTAGAATGCTATTTTGATAGACTCAACTTCAAGGAAAGTCCTCAGAAGAGCCACGCCCACCCCCACCCCCCACAAAAATAAATTTGTGATTTGCTGTGCTCTTTAACTAGAAGAAGAATTTAAATTTTGTAGACACATACATACTTACCAAATGATTTTTTTAAGGCATGTGCCATGGCAAAAGGCACATTCACAAAGTATTTTAATAGGATTATTATGTTAGGAATTCTGAGAAATTTAACACACTTTGAGTCATAATCGACTTTACTACATTTATAGTTTTAGCATGTTTTCTCATATTCAGTAAGCAGTGAGTACGAAACAAAAGAATTCCCACATTTATTGAATTTTCTTCTCCAATTTTTTTAAATTCTGAAAGGCCAACAAAAGGATGAGAACTTTTTTCTCTAAAAAACTTGTTTGTCAGTTCATGCAGAGGAAATAGAACTTTCTATTATACTTTAGGGATCTGCGACTTTAAATAAAACTTCCTGTCTGAGTCAAAAATAAACAATTATAAAAGTGTACCATGATAACGTGTATCTTTGTAACTTCAAAGTGTATAGGACATTTGCATAAAAATTTATTTTATGTAAAAATAAAATGAGCTGATTTTTTTTACAGAAAGAGTGTGATATAGTCACAATAGTGTAATTAATAGATGGCAGAATTCAAGACTCTTGCTCTTTTTAATAAGTGGAACAATAAGAGTTGATATTGTAAAACCTAACCTGACCCCCCCCCCCAAAAAAAAACTTTATACAAAAAGTTGTAAGTTATAAATTGTAAAACTATGAATAAATAAACATTTAATGTATGCCTCTCAAATGTTTTATTCAAATCTTCTTAAGATTAGGGTGCACTTTCAGCAACTACCTTGTACTCATGTTCAAATCTAATTAATTAAATAATTCTATGGAAAAACAAAGCCTTATCAAATTATAGTTAAAACACAATTTCTCTTATATTTTAGTAACACAGAATTTTCCCTGTTCAGTACTTCTCATCCCTTCCCAGGGCCCTTATTCTTTTGTAAATACATCTTTAATCATTAACCTTGACTTTAAGGTCCATACTAAATCATTAGAACATGTATTGTCATGTTTCTAATTCCCTCATTAAGGCCAATCATGAACTAAAGCTCATATGCCTTTATTAGAATCATTAATTCTTATCAGGAAATTATTTTGTACTTAAATTCCAAAATGCATGTTTGAATTTTATAATGCTTTAAATCGGGGGCTCAGGTTAATTAATTGTCTTTACATTTTAAATTTTATTATTAAGACATAAAATGTTAAATAACAGTTCATTCTCAACAGAGCTAAACACTAAATTCCAATCCATGAATCTGATTTTCCCTAACAGAAAATGTGATTATTTAAAATATGAATTAAATTTAGAGACTGTGTATTATCAGAAGTAAACCCATTAATGGCTTTTATCATCATGTTTTAGTAAACATATTATAATATAGGCTTATAGTTTTTAATTTCTATAAGAAATAGAATTCAAATTTATTTACAAAATATTAATTCTGAGAAAATTTTTTATTGTTCTCTGAGGTTACCTAGTATAGGCTGTCAGTACACTAAAATATTGATATTCAACCTGGCAATATAGCAGTAGAAATTAACTTTTTCTTTTTCTCTGCTTTCTCAGGAAGTAACTGCTTCTGTAATTGAGCCACTGTGCATACCTTTCTTGACTTCCCCTCCTTTCCATATGCTCCTCCAAGTATTTAACATAAGGTATATGAATTCTGAGTTGTTTTGTATTAGTGTGATGGCAACAATCAGAAGATTCTTGAATATCATCTTACTTTGAAGTTTAGCCTGGAAGCCACCACCTCTCCCGTTGGTGTAATTATGGGAACATTTTCACAAATAATTCCATGATCCACATCAATAACTTTTCCTGTAAATTAAGGAACCATTTAAGTTACAAAAACTATCATATGTCATTGCTGAATAATATCTTAAAGTATAATGTAGCATACTAGATAAATCTATTATAAAGGTACTTCACAGTAATAAATTATAGAAATAAATATAATAATGTATTTATATTTAAAGCCAATTTTAATGTAAGCTGAAACATTTTGACATATCTATTTGGGAAATCTCTCTCAGAAACATTATTTTGCAATAATCTGATGTCAAAATCATGAGAGCAAAGCCAAACTCTGTCTGAGCCATACTCTTTATAACTATTTACTTCTCTAAATTAACTTTTACTACTGAATAAACACAGTGCTGCCAAAAGGAAATAAGACACAGAATAGTACAACTGAAAATGTATGACAAGCAAACTTTAAGTTTTACAACACAGAATGAGGAAGAACAACACATTAGAGCTCTAGTTGTTATTTTAATCTTAAAAGCAAACAATTCATTCTGCCATATGTGCAGTTTCTAAAAATAATTCTAGAAATTTTGTCCTAAACTTTAAGAAAAGCATATTGTTATGGTAATGTTAGTCACCACTGCTCAAATTGCAACACTAACTTTGAGAATAACTGTTTAAATCACTAAAATGTTGGTCCCTTTTAACAGTTGAAAGCTATCATCTAAAAAATCTTTGGCTCTGTTGATAAGCACTTAACTATAGAAAAAAATATAAAAATGTTTGAATTTAAAACCTTTGATTCCCAACATGTCACTGAGGGGTAATTCTATGGCAGCTCCATTCTTGTCATGGTTTTCGGATTCTTGCATGACAGCAGTTCTCTTATAAATACCTCTTTTTACTTCATCAAAGACCCAAAACATATTATACACTCGAGCAGTATAGCCTGCTAATTCAGTAATCTAAAGCAACACAGAGAAATAAAATAGAGTTAACATACCCTAGAGTTTTAAAGAAACGTGCCAACATATAACCCTCTTGATTTAATGTCAAAAGTCCTATGTTATTATTCATGAGATATACGAGGCCTGTCCTGAAAGTGTGGAGCCAATGTCAACATATTTAAAAGTTTGCGTGGCCGATACTTTCGAGACAGACTTTGTAGATCATACATCTGATAACTAAATCAAGTAACAGTGAAAAGCTTGCCAAGAGAGCAACATAGCAAGATGTCAATGTGAATTTGATTGGAATTATGAAATATATTACAAATTATTCTTTTAAAGTCAAGTTTCAAAATGAATGGTAAAGATTTCAGAATATGCATATTAGTGAGACTCAAAAACCTTTCGATCAAATTTCTGATTTAACTAACCCTTGTTTACATGACAAGTGTCATTTCCATAAAATTAGAAATTTTGTGAAAAGCGTAAGTTAATTCAATAAAATAATAATTATTTATTTTGATATCTTTAAATGGAAGAAAAATGCGTTTTTTTCTTATTATAAAATTAATGTTTATGAGTCAAATCAATGATCAAAATTCCTAAGTTTGGCCAGAGAAAATACCTCTGCTAGAGGATACCAATATTGGGAGTAAGTTCAGTGAAAACTTCAAATACTTTTCGGTCCAAATACCACAAATCAGTTTCTTTTCAAGCGAAGTATGATATATATGCCCAAAGAAAAACATTATATATGACTTTTTCTAGGAAAGATTATAAAATGAGATAAATCCCTGCTTTGGTTCAGTGGTGTCTTGCTTCTATTCCGCTAATTGCCCAATTTAGATTAAACCTCCAGCTATTCTTCTATTAAAAGAACACCTTGTTATCAAGGTACTGTAAAATGTGACTCATCTCCTCTCAAGACCATCTTTCTCAGTGAAAAGAAAAGCAGAAAAATCATTCCCTTACAGAAATGTTGACTAGAAAATTGGTACCAATGAGCAAGGCATGCCACTAATAAATGTTTCTTAAACAATAATTTGTGGAATAATACAACAATGCTTATGTTTAGGTAAGATATGCGTGTGTGCAAAACTTACACAGTAAATGAGTAGGTGTTATTGTTAAAAGTCTCTGCCACATGTCTCTACTGTGTAATTAGATTAGTATTTCATTTTTATATGCTAATGTTATAACTATTTAAAGAATAATTTCTTAAATGTTTTCTAGAAGAATCTCTTGAGCTCCCAAGTAGAGAAAAACAGAGCTAAGGAATAACAAAATACAGATTTAAAAGAAACCTGGAAAATATATTTTCATAGAAAAATATCCATAACCAAATGTAGAGGTCAATTAAAGAAAGGTAAGAGGCAATGAATCAGTAGACCACGCTTCAAGGTAGAGTGGATAAGGAGGGTCTAAAAAAAAAGTCATTGGCCATGTAAAAATTAAAGGGTATTCACACTTGGTTGTACACTTGAGAACTGCAGTCCTTTATCTTCAATTTTTTGATAGAGAAAAGATATGCTTCAAAATACTGAGTGTATCTGATCATTTACATTTTGGTCAATATGCACCTCTTATTTTAATCAAACTGACAACAAGAAATGCAAGTACCTCTTTGTATGAAGACATAATCCTTTCGATAGCATCAGCTCCAGAGGCCAGTAAATTTCGAGCCGTGGTAAAGGCTTCTGTCCGTTCACTAACCATAGCTTGTTTTTGGCCATCCTCTAAATATAAAAGCAAATACAAATCTATTTAGTGTATTTCAAGTAACCAAATGTTTTTTGCATACATATGAAATATTGGCCACAGGAGCCATATGTAAATTTTTCAACAGTATTAGCAATCCCCTAGACGTTTAATGAATTATTAAAAATACAGTAATTGTACCAGATTTTATTTAAAGCTCCCTTTTATTATTATTTTATAAAAAGGGTTAGAGCAATTAAATCTAAAGGTATTAAGACTATTTTCACTTAGTATTCTTTCAACCTTTTCCAGATATAACTTCTGCCCTTATTGAAGCTAGGTAATAAAATACTACTTATTTGGTCAACAAAATCCTATTACTTTGATTCCCCAGTGAGAGCACATAACCAGGTTGCAAGCCAGGTTTCCAGCCAGGTCCGTAGCTGGAGGCAGATGAAAGGCAACCATACATTGATGTCTTTCTTCCTCCCTCCCTGCCCTTCTCTCTAAAAATAATGAATAAAATCTTTTAAAAATTCCTTTTCACTGTAATATAAGCAAATATTTCCAGCATGGTTACTTTACTAGAAAAGGAAATTAGCTAACTCATAATTTAGCCTCTGTCTACCTGTTTCAACCACCCTTCTTCACCTTACAGTACTGCAGCTCCTCAAACATGTAATACTCTTACCCATATATCTGTACATGCGATTTCTTCTCACTTTAATACACTTAAAATTCCCTTTTCACCTAGCTCTTTCTTTAAGTTAATTTTTTAATAAGGGTTTCAGTGGAAACCCTTGTTAAGCTTTTTTCATAAACTGTAAGTTTCTTAAGGGTCAAGACTGTGTGTTTTATTCTTTACTCCTAGTATTCAGAGCATTGCTTTGTACATATTAAGTAAATGTGTGGATGAACATCCCACATTACTGTCAATGTAAAATTATGGTTAAGAGTCAGGAGTTAGACAAGGTTCGAATCCAGGCTGTATTACTGACTGGTAAGTACTAAGCAAAGTAAAGCAAGCCACTTATCTTTTCCATGCCTATTTTTCTCATCTATAAATGAGAGAAATAATAGTACTGCCTCAAACAATTCTATCTCAAAGAGTTGTGAGATTTGAAAGTGAAATATAAATGAAATGTTGGCTTAATCCATGGCCTATAATAATGATAACTCCTCTAGGTCAAAGATGAATGTTCTTTTCAGACTCTTTCCTGAGGAATCTTACAGTTTGGTAAGAGAGAGAAGTCAAATTCCCAAATACCTATGCTGGTACGCCTATGAGGAGAGCTAATGTGAGGTGTCTGAAGGATGTAAAAATCATTTCTTGCTGCAAGAAACAGGAAACGCTTCATGGAGGAGCAGACTGTGAGGGAGGCCTGGAAGAACACATACAATGCTAACACATCACAAGTATGGCATAAGCCATGGCACAGAGAAGGCGAATGTCAAGGGATGCCAACAGAATGATAAACAGCTTGGTCAAGATACATTGTAGGTGGTTGTCAGGCACAGATTTCTTTTGACTATCAGAATCACGATGAGTCCATAGGAACCTCCTGTTAAATGCTGCTCTAGTGCACTACCATTATTTTCCTTGAAGTTCATTTTCTTGAAGAATAAAAAATGAAAGGCTTTGAGTGCTGGTATAATTGAGGAATGAAAGATATGATTGGGTAAATAGCCTGGGAAAAGAGTGTAGATACTCTCAAACACTTTTCAATGTGTGAAAAATTTACCTTTGGCAACAAAGGTTACCAAAGGATGCTCAGTAAACTACCAAAATAGTGAATTGTTGTTATCACTTAAAATGCTAAGAATAGTATTGGCTCATAGAGAATCTGGTTTATGGTTGAAAACAATAAAAGATTGCCCGCATTTGTGTTTAAAGGTGTTTGAATAGTGGCTTTCCCTCGCAGCCTCTGTTAAGAAGAGAAAACACTAGCATAGGTGGACTTGTGTTCAATATGGCATGGTACTTCACATGTGGCAGATTGGGGTTTATTGTTTTCAGCAATAAAATTACAAATAGCTCCAGAGAGATTTCGTTTGACTTCTATCCTACTGGTTGTTCTTTGGCAAGTACTGTGAAAACAGTGCCCGTGGCATTATGTCATGCACACAACAGCCAACTGCATAACCTCTGTGACAGGGCCGGATAAGTTCATGGCCTAAAGCACTCATCTATTTGGTATCCTAAATACACTATATTTTCCTACCAAATATCTTAAATATTTTGTCAACAGTCCCCCTACAAGGATTTAATACTTAATATGATATCTTCTCATTTTACTGATACTGCTCAGCTCTGCTAATCTAAGTATATATTAAAACATGGTCACATCTTGTTATTTCACTGAAAAAGCAAGAAAGGATTTTAAACACTGAAGGTATGGTATTATACATTTTCCAAAACTTATAGAACTGTACAATAGAAAGTGTGAACCCTGGTACAAGCTGGCAGTGCTAGTGGTCTAGATGTTCTTTTCCCTGTCTGGTAAGGCGTCTGGAATAATGATTGGCAGGAGGGACCTACAGGCAGCTTTCTTCCAGCCTTGACTAGAACTGCTTTTGATATGAAAAAAAGATAAGTGGCCAATAATATTAAAAAACTCATGTTCTATCACTCAGGTAATTATTTTCTTCACATAACTTCAATTTTCCCCTTAATACAAAGTGAATGAATGGGGTAATGTCCTCTAAAAATACATAATAGGAGCTATATATAATTAACTATTTTAATGCTTTTTGAACCATTTGGTCCCATAATTAGCTGATCTCCAACTAAGTGAAGTCCCTGATAGAATTAGTTCTAACTAGCTAATATAGAGGCAGTGTGGTGAAGGGGGAACAGAAGCAATGCTCTGGAAGTCATATAATGTCTTCTAGAATGGGTGCTCCCACCAGCCGTCTGTGTGACCTTAAGGCAGATCTGGGGCTCCAGACTGATGACCTCTTCTAATGTGAAAATGGCATAATTCCATAAGAAATTCTGTAATATAGACTTGAATACAAACATAGATCTGTCCTTACCATAATATTTCACTTAAAGTTGTAGGTAGATGGTAAACAAATCCATCATAGAACTATTTTTCTTTTTTCCTTTCTGCCAGAATTATGTAGACTCTCCTATCTGCATATTTTACTCCTGACTTGCTGATCACTTTTAAATGCCTTCCTCCTTTAACCACAATAATCCTACCAGCAAACACCTATTGAGCATATCCTAGGAGGCAGGCATTGTTATACATTTTATGTATGCAATTTTCTGTAATCCTCCTAACCACTTTGCTATGATTTCCTCCATTTAAAAAATTAGGAAAATGAAGCACAAAAAAGTTAAAATATTTCTCCTTTAATAGAGCCAGATTCTGACTCCATAGCCCTCATGGTAAGAATATAAATAAACATTAACTATTGCTTTCACCTAAGTCTTACTACTTGCCGAGACTCTTTCCAAGAACATTATTTATTACCATATATATATATATATATATATATATGAATATATCCGATATAATTATGTATAATTTCCTAACAATTCTTTAATATATGCAGTATTTTCTTTATAGTTAAGGTAGAAAAACTGAGACATACAAAGTTTATGTAACTTTCTTAATGATAAATACTATAAAATAGCAGAGTCAAGATTTAAACAGTGCCCTGCTTCTATGTTTATTCTATTTTCTTTCTTTTTTGTATCCTACTTTTTCTCCCTTTTCTCTTTGACCAGCCTTTCTCACTCACCCGTTTCTTTCTACCATAGCATTGTACACTTAATTCATCTCGAACATAAGGGACATTCAGGGCATAAGAGTAAATTAAGATTGAAGACTAGACTATATAGCATGAAATTCTAAAACCTAAAGCTTCAAAGATATGCAGTAATCTAAAATAAATAAATAAGTATTTTGTCTGAGTAAAATGAAATTTACATGTTTTAAGTAATTTTAGGTCAAATCTACTTAGTAAATGCATACATAAAAACATCATAACCATACATGTGGTACCCTTAGAAATTATTACAGAGGCTATCAAAGCACACTCTCATAATAGTGTTGTTGTTATAAATTTATTTTCTTCCTCTGTGAAATTCTTATGTAGCTTTTCTTTGCATACATAAAATTTTCTTTTGAAAAGAAGCTTTAAAAATTACTTTGCACCAAAGTATAAACCTAACCAAGGATACAAAAAGACCTGTACTCAAAAAATCATAAGACACTGCAAAAGCAATTAAAGAAGATACAAATAAGTGTAAGCACATAATGTGCTCATGAATAGAAAGCATTAACATCATTAAAATGTCCGTACTATCCAAAGTGATCTACAGATTCAACACAATTCCTATCAAGATATCAATGATGTATTTCACAGAACTAAAACAAATATTTCAAAAATTTAAATGGAATAAAAAAAGGCCTCAAATAGCAACATTGATCTTGAGTGAGAAATTGGAGGAATCTCATTACCTAATATCAAACTATACCCTGAGACCACAGTCATCAGAACAGCATGGGACTGGCATAAAAACAAACACATAGATCAATGAAACAGAATAGAGAGCTAAGAAATAAACCCATAGATAGATAAATAGAGAAGGGTAAAAGGGGAAAAACAGAGAAAGCAAGCACATACAATGGACTAAAGATAGTTTTCCAATAAATGGTATTGGGAAAATTAGACAGATACATGCAGAAAAATGAAACTAGACCACCTTCTTACACCACAAACAAGAATAAATTAAAAATGGATCAAAAACTGAAATGCTAGATATGAAATCATAAAAATCCTAGAAGAAAACATAGGTGGTAATATCTCAGGCATTGTTTGTAACAATATTTTCTCTGATATATCTCCTCAGGCAAAGGAAACAAAAGGAAAAGTAAACAAATGTGACTACATCAAACTAAACTGTTTTGTACAGCAAAGGAAACTATCAACAAAATAAAAAGACAACCCACTGAATAGGAGAACATATTTGCCAATACATCTGATAAGGGGTTAATATCCAAAATTTATAAATAACTTACAAAACTCAACACCAAAAAAAAAAACACAAAAAACCTCAAACAATCCAACTAAGAAACAAAGGACCTGAATAGACACTTCTCCAAAGAGGACATATACATGGTCAACAGACATATGAAAAGATGCTCAATGGCATTAATCAGAGAAATGCAAATTAAAACCACAATGAGGTACTACCTCACACCTGTCAGATGGACATCATCAAAAAATCAACAAACAAGTGCTAGCGAAGATGTGGAAAGAAGGGAACCATTTTGTACTTTTGCTGGGAATGCAGATTTGCACAGCCACTGTGGCAAGCAGTATGGGGATATCTCAAAAAACCAAAAATGGAACTGCCTTTGGACCCAGCAATTCTACTTCTGGAAGTTTATCTGAAGAAACCTGAAACACTACGTAGAAAGAATATAAGCACCCCTGCCTAAGTTCATTGCAGTATTATTTACAGTCACCAGGATCTGGAAGTGAGTGGATAAAACAGCTACTGCACATATATACAATGGAATATTACTCAGATGTAAAAAAAAAGAACAAGAAGATGAAGAAGAAAATTCTACCTTTTATGTTAGCATGGGTAGACCTAGAGAACACTAAGCAAAGTGAAATAAGTCAGTCAGAGGAAGAAAAATACTACATGATTTCACTCCTTTGTGCAATACAATGAACAAACTGAACTAACAAGCAAAACAGAGATAGACTCACAGATGGAGAGCAGGCTGACAGCTCTGTGTATGTGTGGGTGGGGATCTTAAGGGGTGGAGGGACCCAGCTCAAAGGAAAAAGGACTCATGGACGTGGAAAACAGTGTGGTGATCACAGTGGGTAGGGGTGGGGGTTAAAAGGGGCATAAATAGTATAGGAAAAAATATAATAAGAGAGGAATCACCTTGTATCTCCTGCATCAATGTTATTACACCCATCTAAAATTTTAATTCTGTTTCTTCAATTTCATATGGTATTTTCAGGATTAGTAGGATATATTTTTAAATAACTTATGATATCACGTACAGAAGATTGTAATATTCTTTGCATACATTGTTTATGTCTTACTGCTCCCTGTGGGGTTAATTTGTCACCATTAATAGCTGCATTTTCTCTCTTCTATGTTTACTCTAGGGTTTTCTAATAAGACCAGTGCTTCTAAGGATTAACAGAACTACACCATAATCTTGTAATTGGGGTTGTCGCTAATATACATTATATAATGAGACCTTAAAAATATCCATATTCTTGTATTCACTATGAACACCTGAGAATTTTGTCCAATTTCTTAGTGCAACTAATCTTAACACCATAGGTTTTTGTGTCTTTTTTCCTTTAATATCCTTGAAAAAGAAGTTCATTTTATTTTCTTATGAAAGGATTAAGTCTAAAAACACTATTTCCAATAATGTCTTTTTGAATATAACCTTTTAAATAATATTCTTAAAGAATACATTTTGAAAACAGATAAATTCAGTTTTCCGGTGGAGTTGCAGATTATATTTGGTACACATGTAGCACTTATCACAAGGGGTTGACATATCCTAATTACTAAAATCAACAATTTTAGGTTACGGATGATTCAAATTTGGCAAGCATTTTTATAAGAATTGGTTAATGTATTGAAGTACTGTTAAAATAGGAGAGCATATGGACAACAGTGTGGGAATTGACTGTGGGAGTGGAGAGTGGGATGGGCAGAGAAGGGTAAAAGGGGAAAAACTGGGGTAAGTATAAAAGAATAACAATAAAAAATAAAAATATAAAGCATATAAGGCATCTACTAGGCACCTTCAAACAAATAACTGTTAAGCTTTCATTCTACAGCAAAAATAACTGCAAAATAGTGTGAATTCTGTTACGTTACTCTTAGTGTTAGCTGTTGTTTACTACCAAATAAATGTAACCATGTATCAGTAACATCCAGAGCATGCTCTGTGCTTTATAAACACATTAGTAAATCTTCACAACAAACCCCCTGAGGTAGCCTCAGACTCTCATTTTATAGATGAAGAAACTGAAGTTTAAAAAGTTTAATGAATGACTAAGGCACATAGGGATAGGAAGAGGGGAAGCCAGGAGCTGAGAAAAGCTCTGTCTCACTATAAAGCCCAGGCTTTTGTCTAGCTCCTTCAAGTGAATTTGACCAAGTGGTTTTCAAGGAGGGTGGGGGGTGTTTCATTTTGCAGAAAGAGCAGAAAAATGCTGCTTCATTATCTAACTCCCCACTGTCCCTGCCAATGAAGATCCAAACTGCCACCTCAGTCAAGTATTGCATAACATTTTAATGTTATCCTTTTTGTACTTACATTTCTCACTTATTCCAAAGGATGAAAATGTTGGTAAAAACCATCAAGACTGTGACAGGATAGAATTGGACACTTGCAACTTGAAAGTCCCTTCTCCCACAATACCACCAAATCATGCTATGTAGGAAGTTATCTATATTACCTACAAGTAAGAAAAGACTTTGTACCATGGCATGAAGCCCTGCGGGAAACAATATGCTTGGTTACCTAACTTTTCATAAAATCAGAGCAGATCCAGTTATAAAATATTCATAGATTAAATGCACTGGATGTGGAGAATTAAAGTTGGCAATAAATAAAACTTGTATTATACTTGTATTTTATTTTAAGTTTGAATGTTAAACTAGATAATTATTTTATATGAGGCAGTATAATTCAAATTTCTCAAGTTCAACTCCAAGAAACACTGCAACAGAGATCTTGGAAATTTTTCAGAACTGGAAAAGGACTTCTGAGCTACTTTTCTCCATGTACGTCTTTGGAATCTTATTGGATGTCAAAAAGTCCTCCATTGTTTATGACTGTTAATGACTATAGAACAGTGGCTACATGTGTAGTTTTTTGTTCATACACAACTAGCAGTGATACCTCGAAGAGAAATAATCTTAAACACGTATTTGAGATTAAGCATAAATACCATTAGCACCATCTGCAAAGCCAGTTGCAGTGATAATAGGTACAGCCACCATAATTAGTCCACTGCAGCTCCAAACATACTTCATCAAGAATTGCTCTATCATGATGTACCACAAACGCTTCGATAAAATGAGGTTCATCTGATCTGCTAAAGCTTTATAACTTTTCTGGAGTTGCTTCATTTCTACCTATAGACAGAAAAAGTTAAGAATTAATTTTGCATGAGCTAGCAAAGTAAATACTGTGTGCTTGAGGACTTTCTTTAAGGATAAGTTACATTCTAGTTTGCTTTGCTTAGTATTGTATTATCTATGATTCTGATTCCAACAACAAATAAACATCAGGTTTAGTCATTATTATTTAGCTTTATCACACTGTAATATTAAAACAACCATAATAGTCAGTAAATATAATGTTTAGTATAAAAACATGTGATTTATAATCATGATCTTAAAGTGATATGTGTAAGATATTAAAATTAAATGATATTCTGTAAGACATGAATAAATGATGCTAGAACCTTATCCTTCTCGATTGTACCAAAAATATCTGAAAATAAAGATATGATACATATATGTATGATTAGACACCAGTTTTGAACTAACTCAATTTATTAGATTTCATCTTAAATTCAAGAAGCCTACAGCATGCTATAATTTATATCACTGAGTTCAGTGATTCAAGAAAACTGACACATCAATATGATTAATAAAACAGATGAGGCCAATTTTCAAGTGGAGCTAGAAGTCCTAAATTTGTTTTAAAGTTTCCAATTCAGATTGGTACTGCTATAATTTTTTTTGGTAATTGATGATGCTTCAAAAATTAAATAATTTGCATGGTAATTAAAACACCATCTTCAACTTTAGAATACCTTAGCATAATTTATTTGCCGAGTCATTTGTAATAAGATTTCAGATGTGTCACCTTAAAAATTACTGTCATATTTAATATTATAAAGTTACTTTCATGCACTGCAGTTTTAGAAATTAGGCTATTTTAAGGATCTGTCGAATGTTGAAAATCTTTAATATTTAAAATAACATTCTGGAACCTCTTTTTTTCCTCCTCATTTCTAATCTTAGCTTTTCTGTCAAACCTAGACAGAATTTCATTTCACTGCCTCTTCTTATTTGTGCCAAAATATGGTGCTGAACATTAACTAAGAGTAATGGAAATGCCACTTGTGAGACAGTCTACTGTACTGAACTTCAGAATTTAGGACACTCCATCATTGATCAGGCAAGCCAAATTGTCAGACTTGTCCACATTAAAGCATGGTTTCTTTCTTTTGAACAGACAAAACAGCAGCAATAACAAAATACCATCCTAAATTTTTCATCTCAACAGAAATGTGTTTACTGAGTTTCCAAACATATATTTTGTTCTAATTCTGTAGAACCACCTATCAAGTTAGGATTTAAGTTTTAAGGAAATGCTTTTGAAATAATTCTGCGCCTATTTGGGTAACTGGGGATAAGTAATTTTTTTACAGTGTCAATTATTTTATTCTCATGGAACTTTTAGATAAGTTCGCACTCTATAATTTTTTAACAACTTGTCATTAAACAGGGTAATGAAACATAGTTTAATAAAGGTTTAGCGGTCACGGGAACCTAAAACTCGAAAGAAGTGGGTCTATCAATAGTACGACAGATGGTATCTAGCACTGAAGTGGCAGCTTGAAGTCTCACATTTCACCCATCACCTTAAATTCTCTTACCTTATGTCCTCTGTAAAAGGCAATTTCTTCAACATTGGCAATAATTCTGGAGTGCACATACCGTAAATACCCTTTTCTATGAGCTTCTTCAGCCACCAATTTACCAAATTTGGGAGAGCAGGCTTTCAACACTTTAGCAGTGGCATACACAACCAGCCCGGCTATCAGCGTTGGCCCGATGGGGCTCGCACCTCTGGATCTAGCAGTTTGGATGAGCGTGTAGGAGGTCAATATGACATCTAAAATTGGTTTGGTCAGATTGGAATACAAGTGAGCCACCGACTGGGAGAACATCATAATATCTTCAGTAAGAGACTGGTCAGGGTTTGCCAGCCTCCCATCCATGTTGATCACTTTATAGTAAGTCAGATTTGTAAAATAGGTTTCATAGGCATGGTCTACTAGGCGAGTTCTGAAGGCCAAAGCCAATTTGCACTCCAGGTACCTTATTGCACTGTTGACAAAAGTGGCAGGGATGGCAATCATCAGCCACTTGATTAATTTGATGATAAAAGTCCGAGGCTTCTTTTCCACAATGCTTTTTACAATTTTTCCATCCAGACCAGCGACATAGATAGACAGAAAGGTTCTTGAGATTAGAGCCACCGAGTGGAGGCAGAGCCACCCTGTTTCAGTGGTCACAAGTTTCGGAAAGAGGATTTTCCGAAGTTCTAGTAGCTGTTTGAAAAAATCTGCATTCACCCCAGGCGAAGGTTTTTTACAAGGAATCTCGGTGCCATGCAGAATTTCTCTGGTCTCTGCAGCCTGCGGAGTTTCATTTTCCTTCCTGCGGCCAGTTTGCTTTAGCTGCTTGCTGACGACGGGATAGAGGGTTTTCAGCGCATATGCCGCAGCCACCAGGCAGGCAGCCCTTCCAGCAGCATTTGATCTGGTCCATTTCACTCGATCAGCTGCTGCATTTAGCATATGTATCATTTTCCCAGTTACCCAAACCAGCTTCAAAAGGAACTGCTTAAAAGATCATCCTCGACGGGGATCCCCGGCAAATATTTCAGAAAGTCCTACAGCGGTCCATGCTCTGCAGCGTTTCGCCTCTTCTGTGTTTTTGTTTTTAATTGTGTTCTGCTGTGACAGATGCAGCAGAGCTCAGAAGCTCAAACTGCACCAAGTCGTCCAAGCTCCTCCCTCTCGGGCCCCTCATTGGCTGTGAGGGCGGTGGGACCTTGGAATCCTCACTGCTTCCCTTCGAACCTTGAAAATGTGGAGAGAGCAAAAGAATGACATCTTTAAACTGGAATTCAGAGAGTTAAATGTCTATTTTTGGAGAGGTCGAATCAAGAAGCTCTGGGCGACAAAACCTGCTCTAGCTACTGAGCATGCTCAGCGTCACTTAGCAACCCGCAGAAGTTTCAGAACATACATCCCTTCTCTTAAGGATTTAGTAGATACTGCCAGGGGAAAAACAAAAACAAAAACAAAACCAAAAACAAAAAGGGAGATTTCCCAAAGTTATAAAACCAGTGAGGGAGATGGAGCCAGGAAGTTGAGGAAGGAGGGACCAGAGGATCAACATAAAATGAATATGAAAAGGCTACGCAATGCATCTGAAAGGGAGAGAGAAGAAAGTGACAAGTGGAAAGGGAACTGGAATAAATACTTGAATCTGTTTTGCAGTCTAGTCCCCATTTATTTATTTATTTTTCTGTCTGTAATTTTATGTGAAGCCTTAGAACCTAATAGACAAGATGTAATTGAGGTTTTTTTTTTTTTTTTTTTGGTAAGTAAATAGGAGAGAAGTTTATATTATATAAGTATTTGCTATACCTCCATCGCTATGTTTATTTGTCCTTATAATAAAAGTCTTCCAGCTCTATACCTGCTATTTTTAGCAATGGAGCTCTGATGCACTGGTATTTATTTACAAGGTGACTACTAAATAAATGAGAACAATGTTTCACTGTATCATCTCCTTTCCAGTTCCTCCTTACTTTGGAAGTATGTGACTCTATAAGCAAGTGTTAACCGTTTGTGAATACAACCAGAATTAGTGGAAATAGCTTCTCTAGGACCTTCCTTCATTTCTTGAGTTCTTTCTCTTTCTCTTTTGCAAGCTTTTGTTTGTTTCTCTATTGGCTACTTCCCATTTACATTTGACTTATTTTATATAAACCAAAAGTGTTTAAAATACTCTCTATATTCCCAATGGAAAACTTAAACTGCTAAATAGTTAAGCAAAATTCTGCATACTTAAAAAATATAAAGGTCATTTTATTTTAGATAAGGATGAGTATATTCTTGAATAGGCAAAAAACCTTTTTGCTTCCTCATCCCCCTGCCTCGCCACACACAACACAACATACATGCACGTATCTAGTTAGCTAGGGGACTGGGAAGATATACATTAAACTAGAATAGAAGTTGGCAAATTATAATCCAATAGTGGGCAATTTGGTCCACCATCTATTTTTTTATATGCCCCTTGAGCTAAGAATGATTTTTACATGTTAACATAGTTGAAATACATCAAAAGAAGAATATTGTGTGACATGTGAACATTGCACAAATTTTTAATTTCATATTCATAAATAAAGCTTTATTGTAACACAGTTACATGCATTTGTTTACTTACGATGACTTTCAAGTCACAGTGTCAGAATTGGGCAAATGAAACAGAGCCTAAAATATTTACCTTCTTGCCCTCTTCAGAAGAAGTTTCCCAGCCTCTGTGCTAGAATATAAAATCTGTCTCGGTGTTAAATGATCTTCATCATTCAGTTTATAATGCATAAACTGCTGTCCTCATTTTTTAAAAAAAGACTTTATTATTTTTAGAGAGAGGAGAAGGGAGAGAAGCAGAGGGAGAGAGACATCAATGAATGGTTGCCTTCTACCTGCCTCCAGCCACGGACCTGGCTGGTGCCCTGGA
Source organism: Noctilio leporinus (assembly GCA_004026585.1). Lineage (NCBI taxonomy): Eukaryota > Metazoa > Chordata > Mammalia > Chiroptera > Noctilionidae > Noctilio > Noctilio leporinus. The sequence continues at coordinate 9,031 of PVIW01007359.1, read as the reverse complement.
ATCGAACCAGCAACCCTTGCGTTCACAGGCCAGCAGCTTATCCACTGTGCCACCAGCCAGGGTAATTCTTTATGTTAGATTTCCTGGCTGTGATAAGACAGGCAGAGGGCTAGGGTAAACTTACCTAGGGGTGATGGGAGGATGTTCAGTCAGACAGCACAAGGGTCAGGAAGCAGCTGGCACTAGAGGCAACTGGCTTGCCTCACAGGCATAGACTGCCATTTCTGGGGGTGGGGTGGGGAGGGTTAGGGGAGTGGTAGTGAGAAATATATAGGAGCAAACATCATTAGACATCCAGACAGGCCTCTGCTTCCTTGTAGGTAGGCCAGTTTGCCAGCTGATAATGAGGACAGCAACAAGCTTTTAATGCTTGGAATAAAAAGTTTGTTAGAATGAACAATTAGATATGAGGAAAATAATCTAGGTTGGAATTTGGTTACAGAATTGTGGTAAAAGGAAAGCCAGTTACCCGAACTGGGGAAAAAGTCAATGTGAGATTTGATTTGATGTTGAGCCAGTGAAGTCCAGACCAAGCTCTAAATATTTCAATTCCACTCTCACTCTTCACCCAGAGTTAGAGTTGATCTTAGTACCTAAGACTAGGTTCTAGCCTTCAGGGAAGGCAAAGGAAGAATTTGAAATGATAGAAAAAAGCTAGGTATTCTCAGTGGAAATTAAATGCTATTTAAGTAAGAAACCAAGAATGTCAAGGTACTTCTTTTATTTTTTCTACTAACAGTATGAAATTAAAGCAAAGAGAATGTAAATTTAGTTTGAGTTCCAAACTATGTGAGAAAAAGGTTAAAAAATGATCACTTAACCTATTAAACATAACTCAGCCTAATTTTTACTAAATTATCTCTTTACAGGTGTTTATGTGGGAAATTATTAAAATTTTCTTAAGAGGGGAGAAATCATAGAAAAAGACCTTGAAATTGAATGAAATAAAAAATGAGAAATAATTATCAAATTACTTTTTCTGAAGTATGAGACTCTTAATGTCAGTGTCAAAGTGGACACTACCAATGTCCATGTAAGAGCAGGACTAAATAGATGTATAAATATTAAAGAATATTTATATTTACATATATATGTAAGCTAAATTATGGTTTAAGAGTTTGAGTGAATTTCCTTCCCAACAAATGCGAAGTATTGGGTTAGCCAAAAAGTTCACTTGGTGTTTTCCGTAAGATGGCTCTAGTAGCACTTAGTTATTGTTAACCTCATTCAAAACAATTTTGTTAGATTGTATTGTGACAGCTGTCGTATCACATGCATTTAAAAAACAATCTATCAAAATGATGGATTTTTGTGATGCCATTTTAATATCGAAAATGGAAGAAAATACACATTTTCGGCATATTATGCTTTATTATTTCAAGAAAGGTAAAATGCAACTGAAACACAAAAAAGAATGTGTGCAGTATATGGAGATGGTACTGGGACTGAATGTGTCAAAAGTGGTTTGCAGAATTTTGTGCTGGAGATTTCCCCCTGGACAGACCAGTTGAAGTTGATGGCAATCAAATCAAGACATTGAGAGCAATCAATGTTATACCATGTAGGAGATAGCCAATGTACTCAAAATATCTAAGTCAATAAAGTTATTGGTAAAAAAATTAAAATGTGTCTGTTATTTTATGGGAAAAAACCAGATGGACTTTTTGGCCAACCCAATAGTATTTTATTTGTATTGTATTCTTTTCTTGAACTGTTTCCTGAACCAAGGGATTACTTAATTGTGCTCCTAAAATAGCACAGGTTTGACTCATTATCAGTTATCCCCAGCCTTTTTCCCCCAACCAAAATCTCTTTTATTTTTTTTTAATTTTATTTTTCAATTACAGTTTACATTTAGTACTATTTTGCATTAGTTTCTGGTGTGCAGCACAGCAGTCAGACAATCATATACTTTACAAAGTGTTCCCCCTGGTATTTCCAGTACCTGGCAACATATATATAGCTATTACAATATTATTGACTCTATTCCATACGCTATGTGTTACATTCCCATGACTGTTCCATGACCACCAATTTGTACTTCTTAATCTCTTCACCTTTTTAACCCAGTCCCCCAGCTATGCTAGCCTTACTTACGTGAGGCATAAATAGCATTGAAGATGAGAGCTTAGGTCAACGTTTCAGCTGTTACAGATAATTACCTAACAACTAGTTCATAAGGAAATGTATTTTCCGTGAAGAAAAACCCAGTAAATATCTTCTCTGGAGATGTGTCTGGTAGATTAATCTTTCCTTAGCCTCATTCACCACTTTCACTGCCTCCCCCTGACTAGAAGGAAAGTTGTGACTCTAGTTAGGGAGAAAGATAGTTCTATGCAACTCCCAGTTCTTGATTCTTTTCAAGAAATTGGTTAACCTCTCTTTTGTGTCTCTTCACATACAATATAGGAAAAGAAAAGTTAATTCTCTAGCAATTTGTTTTTTCCTTCTAGTTAATTTAGTCAGTTTGTAACTTTTAAAATGTTGAAAATAGAAAAGGCTAATATACTGGACTATTGTTTTGCATTGACTGTATGGTTTAATTCCCTCAAAATGACCAGCTATTCCATGCCTAAGGCTAATTTGTTCTGAATGCTGTATTCACCTGGCGAATGGCACATGTACTTAATTGAATTTTTGTTATAAAAATCAGAATTTATATCACTAAAAATGTCTACCTTGGGACATAATCCTATTTTAGGGTCTATTGCCCAATGACTTAACAGAAAATGTATTTATTTGAAGTGATAAATATTCTCCAGGTTTAAATCTAGAAGACAACCATGACAATCAGGGGAAAAAGTACTTTGTGTATTTATTTGGGACAAAAGGTTTCTAGTGTCTAACCAAAGCATTATGGAACAGCTTTTAAGAGATTTTGTAAGAATATACAAATATAATACAGAAATAAAGTCAAATCCATTTTCTGCTTTTAGATTTTTTTCTGGTAATAAGTATAAGGCTTTCAGGCCTTTGCAGCTAAATCAAGTTTTGATCAAGCGCTCTCAGAAACTCACGCAACGTACAGAAGAGCCAATTACTACAATGCGATGTTTCTAATAGTCTACAGACCATTGAACTGCACGTGAAATTTATTTGAAGGATTTGTATAGCTAATGGGAAAGGAAACATCATCTTTAGGAGTAGGGATTTATAACTTTGCCTCCTTTTTCTTCGCCAAGTCTGGTCTTCGACCTGAAAAAGGCGGCTGAGCCCAACAAAGAGCTAAATAAAATTAGGACAGTGGTGGTTTGAAACACTAACCCCGTGGCCACAGACTGACAATCTCGTTTACTTAGGCATCCTCACCGGAGCACTCAAAACTGTTGCATTCCTTCTGCTTAAAGCAAGCTGACTGCTTCCCCACAGGGTCCCTGGGGGCCATTCCACCGTAGGGTCTCTGCAGAAACCGCAGAGGCCACGGAGAGGCTGGGAGAACCCTACTCGGCCGGCCGCAGAGGGTGATGCGAGAATGAGAAGGAGCCTATTGGAGCCGCAGAGGCTGAGTGCGTGTGCGTGCGTGTGTGGTGGTGGTGGTGGTGGGGGGGGCATGGGGAGGAGCCTGCCAGGGCGCAGAGGCTGTCGGGAGGCCAGGGTAGACGCCCTACTAGGGCCGCAGAGGCTGCTGGGTGGCTGACATTACGGCTGGGGAACCACGCAGAGCCAGTTTGAGCCAGAGAAGCTGTAGCGCAGCCCAGAGCCAGGACGTCTACGCTCCAGTCGTTCAGACCCCAGTGTCTCCTCACTCAGTAGTTTAGGAAGATGAATTGGGTTGGGGGTTCCCGGTGAGTTATGCTATTGGTTTTGAGACTGTGGTTCATGACCCTGGATAGTGAGTCCCATAATGGCGTATCTTTTCTAAGCCCTGAGGGTAGGACGGGGTCTCTTTAATTACACTAGCACCGTGCCTCTTCGTTCAACTCGGGCTATGTCTTCTGCCGCCAATGAGGCCTCTGAGCACCTGGTCCCTGTTCCGCCCTTCCAGCGCCCGCGCCCCCTCGGAAGGGGTTTCACCTGGGGCTGGACTCCTGTATGGACTTAGAACGAATTCGGAGAATATTCTGGAAGACGCCCTTGTTTGCTGCCCTCAAGGCTATTGATTGTTGGGGCCACGAATCCAAATTAGTTTGCTTTTTAAAAGGCGGTAAAGAGAATAGTTTTTACTTTACTAACTTGCAAGAGCCTTTATAGTTTATATTTGAGATTAATTCCAGAAAGCGTGGTAGGTCAACAATTTAGTTTTATATAGCGTAATCATTCCTGTTGACCTTCAAGTTCACTAGAATGGAAATAACGTTGGCCTGTAATTTCATTTGATCGAATTCCCTTCCGTTTTTCTTTACAAGTATGTAGATCTAGGACAAGTGGTAATAGGATCAGAATATAATAGTCACATCTTAAGGAGTTTTATAAGAGGAGAGACAGACGGCTTTTGTGTTCACCAAGTAGTGTAACTATGATAGTTTTAGAAGGCGCACCTATCCTGTTGAATATATTAGCATTGTGTTTTAGGAATTTAACTGAATTATTCTTGGCAAGTGTTCTAGCATCCTTTCAATTTGGCGAGAAGGGAAAATTCACTTATAGGTTTCAGTAGAGTTAGATGACGAATGATGATTCGATGTTTTTGAATTTGACTTTAAAATGTGAATATTAAATACAAATGCACTATTGAAATGTAGGTGGTGGTGTTATTCTGTCATGTATCTCAAGCTCCTGCCTTTTCAGAGAGTCATGCACTACAGGAATCATGTAGTGTAAGATTGTTTCTCCAGAGGAGAGGGTGCTGTACCTGTAGGTATTAGGTACCAGGGTAATTTAGACCCCACAGAAGAAACGTGACAATTTTCCTGGGAGCATCCATTTTATGCAGAGGTCAGAGGAAAAAAATATTTTTAAACTTATAAAACCATGGATATATTACAGAGTAAAATGCAAAACTCTGTGGGACTTTAAGATGTAAATGTTAATTTTAAATACACTTTTGGAGAATGGCTAGGCTCCTTAAGAGTAAAAAACCCGGTTAGTAATGAAAAACTATCTCCACTTACTACTATCTCAGTAGACAAGGAGAGACAAGATTAGTTGATTATGGCCTCAATCTGAGACAGTACTTAGTAATCACTAGCAGGTGATTGCAGCTGTTATAGAAGAGAAATTTGAATTCTTATTCCAGACCATCCTGGAGTACATGCTTATTCCCCCATGTCGGTAGGGTTGTCTTTTGGTCGAGAATTTTGAGAACTGGTTGAAACTTAATAATTTCTAACCTTGACAAGTTGGGAATATACATAGTAGTTCCTAATATAGACAAGTGAAGTAACCAGAGAACATTTACAAAGCTCCCTCAGGACAGTTACTCAAAGCATTCAAGATTAATCAACAAGTATGTTTTTACATGCCTACCTGTTTAGGCCATTATTAAGCTGAATGGAGGGGGGATTCAGAAAAAAAAAAAAAGGTACCATTTTGGTCCACAAAAAGGATTTGGGATAGAATGGTGAGATTAGAATTAGTTAAATGACTATAGTACTAGATAGTTAAATAGCACTTGTATATGTAACAATCATTGTTGTAAGTACTTTTTGTGTATTAGCACATTTAACAAGAACCCTACGAGGTATGCTTAAAAGTAATCCCCGTTTTACTGATGGGGAAACTGAAGCACCATGAAGTTCAGTGAATTGCCCAAAGTCACCCATTTAATCAGTGGCATAGTTAGGGTTTGAGAACAGTGTGCTTAACCACTGTACAATGCTATATAGAAACATGAGTCTTGTAAAGTGGTACAAATAAAGGACCATGTATATTTAGAGGACTGAAAAACCAGAAATTACATTAAGCCTTGAAGGAAAGCAGTATCGTCCAGAACAAGCACCAAAACACCAAAGAGAAGTAGGGAAACAGATTCTTAATAGTTGAAAAGGAGGTAATATAAATAATTGAACCAATTGGAGACCTAATTTTTAGTAAAGCTTAGAAGAGATGGGTTGGGAGTAAAGGTAGTAAAGAACTTGCAAAGATTATTTGGCAGACAATAGGTGGGTCTGTATTAAAGGGCTACAGATATTTTTTGCCAAGGGAATCAATGAAGCAGGCTATAGCAAGTTTATGTTTTGGTTATGGCAGCCTGATTGGGTATACTAAATTGAGGCAGAGTATTTTTATATATTACAGGAACCCAATATATAGTAAATTCAATTGCAGAATCAGTTGAAAGGAGGATCTTTACAATTGCAAAGTCTTTACAACTTTTCTTGGCATAAAACAGACTTCCTGCTTTTCAGTTTAGAAACTACTAGTCGTACATAAAATGTGTGTGTGTTTGTTTGTTTGGTTTTTTGTTTTGTTTTTTTCTTGGTGAGGGAAAGGGCAGTTGGCCAGGGAGTAGACAAAGTTCCCTTATTTTCCTCTTTTAAATTGCTTAGTTGGATTGACTTTAGTGTTATGGTTTGTAAATATCTTTGCAAGATACAAATTTCATTTCAAAGCCTAATTTAGGGTAAAGAAATTTGGTCTCATATGAAATGAATTTTCCTGTCTATGAGAGCTGTTTCCAATCTACTGCCCCTGCAAGTTGCTAATCAGTGAGAATGTCAGGTTTTTCAATTTAATGGTATATTCTTTCTTTTTTTCTAAAAGTACAGGTTGTGCTCAATCAATTGGCAAAATTCCAGTAAACAACATATTATCAGGGTATTATATTTTGAAATAAATTTAGTCTTATATGTAAATACATAAACATAGTCATTATTTCTTAAATTGTTCAAAAAAGGAGCCCTGCTGGTAGCACAGTGGATAAGGTGCCGGCCTGTGAACCCAAAGGTCGCAGGTTTGATTCCCCAGCTAGGGCACATAACAGGGTTGCAAACCAGGTCTCCAGTCAGGTCTGTGGCTGGAGGCAGGTGAAAAGCAACCATACATTGATGTCTCTCTCCCTCTCTGCCTCTCTCCCTTCCCCTCTTTCTAAAAAATAATGAAATCTTAAAAAAAAAAAAAATAGTTAAAAAAACTCTCTGTTTGTTGCAATAATAGACTTGATTCGACTTCAGAATCTTGAACATGCTTTAAATAACTTTTCTTTATCCATGGACATCAGAATGTTTTCAGTCTTAGCTTTAACAACCTCTTGATTGGAATGAGGTTGTTTATGAACTTCCCTCTCACAAATGCTACGTACATAATGGTCTAAAGGATTTGCATCTGGTGAACTAGGTGGTCAGATTTCCTTTGACCAGAACTCAGGAATGTTGACACTGAGAAATTCTTGCTTCTTTTTGATGTTATGTGCTGGTGGCCACAGGGTTAGTGTTTCAAACCACTACCTTTAAGCCTTGTGGAAAAAAATGCAGGGTCATGATGTGTTCTTTGTTGCCAACAACACCTAACAGGAAATTTTGTTTTCATGACAATTGGGACTTCATTAAGATTCTCACAGAGCCACCTGTTTCTTCCGTTGACTATTTGGTCCTGCTGAAAATTCTTTGCATCAGAGAAGAAAATCAGAGGGTTTTTTTTCTTTAGGATTTTTCCATTTTGTTAGCAGTTTCCTTGCTTTTTCAAAGAGCCTTTCCTTTGTCTTCTGTGTCATAAACTGGCCTCTTCTAAGAACATATGATCTGTATCTGATATCCTCAGCAATAATCTTGCGCACCATTGTATCTGACATCTGCAGTTCTCTTGCTATAGAGTGCATTGACTTTCCTGGATCTTAATTGATGATCTCCTGGATACTGTGTACAATATCTGGACTTCTGTGAGCCTTGCGTACCTTATGTGTTTTCCTTGTTGGTGTGGCGACATCAGGATGAGCATCAGACACCTTCATGTTGTCAACTGTACGTAAAGGGATGTTATCGAAGTCTGCAATTTCCTTAGCAGTTGGCCCTGCACGCTGTCCAGAAACTATAGTTGCTGTAACATCATATTCCTTCGACATGAGACATGACGGTTGCCCTCAGAATTTAATACTTTATATCTGAAGCAGTGATGTTAAATGATAACCATAAAACATAGTTTTTCAAAATTAATAAGCATGTGAAATAAGGAGATGCAACATTATTGCCACTTTATCGTGTGCACCCTGTACACTGAACAACCTAGCTTGCTGCTTGTGATAACTCAGTTTATGCCTATGGTCTTAGTGGCATGCCCATTTTAGCATTTATCTTGGAATTTTTGTTTTGATCTAAATATTAAATGTCACTAATAGCTCAATTTAAATGAGCCCAGGTAGATTCATTAAACAACCTTTGCCATGATCTGAATTGGTGCAGGAGCCATGTGTGCAGTGAAGAGTTCTCATTCTAACATCTGAAGATACCCAGCGATAGCCCAGCCCTGACATTTTACAGATGGAATACAATAGTGCCTTTTAAAGAAAGCGTGAAGGGTACTTGCTGATAAAATAAAGTGTGCTGGGACATGAGCAATTAGGGATCCCAATCGATGTAACTGAATTATGGTGTTTTTGAGACAATAATTTTGAATGCAGAACAGATTACTCTATAAATCTACATGTCCTACATTGTTGTTTCACATTTTTGTAAAGCAGAGTTCTCTAAATTTTGCTGACATTTTGTTTAAAACCAGTTAGACATTGTGATTAAAAGTATCCCTTAGTGCTCTCTTCGGCAGCACATATACTAAAATTGGAACTTTACAGAGAAGATTAGCATGGCCCCTGTGCAAGGATGACACGCAAATTCGTGAAGCGTTCCATATTTTTTAAGAACCTATGTACACCTATGTTCATAGCGGCACTGTTTACAATAGCCAAGTGCTGGAAACAGCCTAAGTGCCCATCAGTGGATGATTGGATCAAAAAACTTTGTACATTTACACAATGGAATTCTATATAGCAGAAAGGAAGAAGGAACTTGTACCCTTTGCAACAACATGGATGGAACTGGAGAGTATTATGCTTAGTGAAATAAGCCAGTCAGTGAAGGACAAATATCATATGATCTCACCCATTACGGGACAATAATGAGCAAAACTAACAACAAGCAAAACAGAACCAAGTATATGA